>WURT03649323.1:1279-37067 GCA_009936505.3 Holothuria glaberrima | reverse complement strand
CGGCAGGTCGGCTTTCAAATTCGTTGTTAATGGCTATGGAAAAGTTTCGAAGGTGTCACTTAACGTCAGCCACATGATGACTTGTACAGACAGCCGCTACGCAACAAACTGACAAAGTCTGTTTGCGAGTCTTTGAGTTAAATGCCCGTGATAGCAAATTATAGAGATACCGTGTGCATCCGGAGAAGGGGTCATGTTAACGCGCGAAGCCAGGGTTTGGAGGAGGGAAGGGGGTCAGGCCACATTAGCCCGAAGACGCCAGGGGATCGTAGCCTACGGCCTCCACTTTTTGAACTCCATAATAGGACGTGGGGCCCAGGGGGCCGCGTCACATCGTTTTTCTCGTAAAAAGTATTGTAGATCATGCGATAGGGAGGAATATGGGAATATTGTGTCTTTTGCCCTTAAAGCCATGGGATTTGAACTCCATATAGAGATCCCCATGGCTTTGCGCCTGGTCGTGTTTCCCCGTGTCCAGTAGAGTGGCATCTTAACTCCCTTTTTAATTTCCCTTTCAACACATGGCTAGGGCTATGCAAACGTTCAGCCCGCGCAAAGCACATGCTGTAGGGCTACCGGCATGCACATATTCAGCCCGCGCAAACTTTTTTCCATGATACAATGGTGTCCGCGGTCCCCCGGACTTTCCTCTTATCACTTATACTAAGCCAACACTAACTTGTCGTTTTAACCCTAAATTTAGTCAGACAAATAATCGTGTTCTGTTTTCTTCGTACACAGTACGGACGAAAGCGCGCGAATTTGATAACAAAGAGACTCAAAACGAGGTTAATTTTTAATCTCGAGTGCTTATATCATAAACAGTGAATTTTCAAAGCAGATTGGTGCACTGGAGTAGCCTGCGTACTGGCCCCGGACTGTCAAGGTTGAGAGACCTGGGGTTTATGATTATCTCATAACAATTTCAAATTGAAAAGCAAAAACTTCTAATGGGCACAGATGGTTTAAGAAAAAGAAAGCAAAAAGGTCACGGTTGACGAATATGAATTCAATAACATTACATCAGTTATTACGTACCGACAGCCTTAAATCCTAAAGCCTTGCTGTCCGTGCCCCTTCTCCTGTTGTATATCATATGTTTATCGACTGTTTTGGTTCATAAAGTAAAAACAAGCACAAAAATACATACACAATTAAAAACCTTTTCCCAGGGTAGGGGACTTCTGTAACAAGAGACAATGTGGGAGGATAGTCTGGTACATATGTGTATTGGGAATGAGGCTCATCACAATCTGTACATTCAAGAAACTCATTATGCGTACAATGTCCCTAAAATTCATTTTCCCTAGTCTGAAATGAAGGAAATTGTCAGTCGCAACTGGTACACATAATCTAAAGCAAAAGGGGAAATTTTCCATGTTGAGCTAAAGGAAGGCAGCCTACGTAATGGTTTCTAAATATTAAAATTAGTCCCGGTTGGTTACTTGCAATATGTACCATGGAGGCAGTAGGCCTACGGAATGTACACACGATGACAATAAATGGTACACAGCATTCTTAAAAGAAGACACTGCAGAACTGTACCTAGTGTCCAGATTCCAGAATAGATACTATTTGTCAGTCACCTTCAATGTGTTACGTATTCATGTCACATACAATCAGTCTTTTCACACATGCACCCATAATCCCTGTGAAATCAACCTTATTTCGCAATAACTCTCCAATGCGAAAATCACTTTGTTGTGCTCAAATCTCAAAGCACACACTGCGCAAGCGCGACCTTTAACTTTTGCCGTAGAGACAAGTTTTCTATTGGTCCGTTGTTAGTGTTGCATATTAATCCCCAGAAAAAACTTGGCTATCTTTCCCGATTCTTTGTGTGTATTATGCAAGGCCGATGACTTTTGATCTCTTGCTGATTGTGTGCTCGGTGCTAGCTGCGGTGATAACGTCGTTACCTCGAAACAACAAGGAGATAACACCTGGAATAAAAGGCAAAGTTTGGCAGAGATCAAATCACAACGAAACACGAGCAACGGCGGTTGACTGGAAAAGAAGAACCGCACATGAAAGGAACATTTTAACTTATACCAAACCGTCGCAATGAAGTATTGTATATTACTTCTCGTTGTGGGAACAGCTCTAGGAGGTATTTATATTTCAGTACTTTTAATTATTATGTCTCTTGATAAAGGTCGAAAAAGCACATAGTTATTAAAAACTTGTGAAAAGTTGGCAGGTAGGTCTGGTTATCTATTGCCCGTAGTCGAATTATCTTTATGAATTGACCGATTTATAAGTTGAGGCAAGTAAGTTTGAATTAATTTGAGGCAAGTTCTTATAATTCATGGCCATGTCCATTTCATCGTAACAAACTCATATTCTGAAGCTAAAATTTATCCTATTAGACATGCATAAGAGGTGTTCAATTCGATGGACGCACACACTTGGCCTGTATTAATTGTCTTGCTGGTACATTACCATGAAATGTTGCATCCCTTTAAATAAGAAATAGGTTTTCGTTGCACCGGGGGTTTTCAAATTTTATTTATGAGAAGCCTGCATCACACCTTTGACTTTAAAATTGACTCATATTTTCTACATGGTACCATATTTCTAGCGACTGGATTCTTTATAACTGTGATAAAATTAACTTTGAATGAATATCAGTGTTATATTTTCGCAATGAACTTGACATTTTCTGAGATTATTTGGGGTCGACTCATTCATTAAGTCACCAATTGATACATTGGTAGCCTATTTGTCATACTTTAGTTTAGACCACGGACGTACATTCATTTCAAATAAACATCATATACTATAGAACACTAAAGAAAATTACTTTGTAGTTTGGCTAAATCATCCACCAAAGCAAGCGTCAACAGAACATGATACTGCCTATCTAATTGGAAATGATAAATCTACTTTTTGTCGAAACTACTTCCAGATTCTTTAAGGAGTGCGGTTGCTCTCAGTGTTGAAATCGGCATAACATTCCATCATACATTTGCTGCTTTTTCAATGCACCTTTTCTACAAGTGATCTATACCGCACTAGTTTCTGAGTTTGGAAAAAGTTATGAATGAACAACTGAGTAGGATTGCGAAATTCTTTGTTGTTGGGCGGCGTTAAAGAACCAATGACCGTCAGTCAAGCATTGTACTCATGCGCACATCGATCTCGATGCTTTAGTCCCTGGATATGGTTCATTGTATGCAAATCATTGTCGAAGATGTACTATTGTGGGGATATACAGCTGTTTGTCATGTGATTGTGTATTATTACCTTGTTTGTGAAGGGAGCCGCGATAGGGTATGACTCATCCTAAAATGTTTTTGGGGGGAAGGAGAAGGGGGAAATCTGTGCTCTTGTAGTTTTGCGAATTAATCACTCTTGTTTCCAACTCGCAAAGTTGCAGATTCAAAAGTTATTCGCCCGCACCAAAGCCTTGGACATAGCCTGCATTCATTAATCATTTAGTTAGGCCTAACGTATATACACTAACAGCAGGATAGCCTGGACAGAAATTATCATCGTTCTTGACTATCTTTTGGCTATGGTGCGTATTGGGGGCTTACGGGTAACCAGGAATCAGGATAGGTTTGATCAGGGAGGTGTTAGGACTTGTTTGATAGGCTAGCTACCGTAGGGGCTAGGCATGTCTAACGTTATTTAGTGCATACCATTGCGTGATATCCCTATGCTTGGAACCCATATCGTGCTCAATGGTGCATATGCACTAACTTACTGACTAAGGTACTTAAACTGCCTGCCATGTGCTGCGCTGTACTGCTACCAGCGTACTTTAGCCATTGTAAGACTGATAGTACTTGGGACTGGATCTTTAATATGCAAGTGTAAAACTAGCATTGCTGTGCATATTGCAAGAATGTTTGATATAACTTGTGTTGGTAGAACTAGGCCTAGGTCCAGAATCCTTTGAGCCTTGTGTTTATATTAATCCTACCCATAGTATGGGTATACAGGATTTGCTTCTATTTGATTCTATGGTAGTACATGATTAGTATGGGCCATACTAATCATGCACATCCATAGAATCAAATAGAAGCAAATCCTGCAACATCACTGTATAATTCGTTCTAGCTCCAGCCACATTCCATTTCCTAGATGTATCCCTTGATTGGCCCTGCATTCTATAGGCCCTGGCTAATCACAGAAATGTAAGCATAGCCTAAGGAGGAAACTTTTGGCCTTGGCTTTATACTGTAGTCAATATTTTTGTAGCATATATGCTTTAAATGTGAGGGCGTGCATACTGAATTGAAGACGCTTAAAATGGTGATCTTCACAGCTGGCTTTCTCTTGTCTAACACACTAAACAATTGAAAGACACACCCCATAACCCCTGATATGGTCAGTCATTGTCCACAGCTGTATTGACAAAGCATGTACATGCAATGACATACCCGGTCACAATATTGATGCACAATTTGCAACTTTGACTGACATTATGATGTGGGTCACCATATTTTGACTTAAAAAATGAGATTAACAGCTTTGCTTTCCTGTTCAAAGTTTATAACAATTTACTCACAATGATCCACCCCTTGGTCACAATAGTGACTGACAATTGAGGTTTTATGACTCACCTCATAGTCATGCTGGTGGCTGACAATAGTGGTTCAATGACGGCCATGTGCGTCACACTGTCATTGGTCAATGACCCACATTTGACTGACATTGCTGGGGGAAAGTGGGGTGCGTCATTCAACTCATGAGTACATATGTGCCCAATGGGTTATTGCAACATAACAAGGATGATGATGATGCTGATGATGATGAAGTGTGAATTTCCTAAGCCCATCTCCCCTGGTAATTAGATGATTGTTTAGTTCATAGAGCATAAGGAACAATTAGCACAAGTTCATAGAGCATAAGGAACAATTAGCACAAGCTCAACTGGGCATCGTCTTCACATTTGTTCTAAAGTGTTGTTACAGTTCATTGGTTATACCAGCACTGCATTTACTTTGAGGTCTGTTGCTATATGTAGCAGGGGTTACATATATTCCAGTGATTGGCATAATTCTGGTGCCACCAGTTGCTTAATCCAATTTGAATGTTACCTGTATCAGGTGTTAAGGTTGTGTCCTTGGTGAGGTATCAGATGCAATGGAGCAAGATATTGCAGATGAAAATGGTTTAAACACAAACATTTCATTATGTAGAATACTGCATATACACCAAAGTAATGTGAAAGTTCAGGAATTAGTCCATCATTGTCAGTGCACTTTACTGATATTTAGCTTTTCATGGTTAATGACATTATCCTTGTATTGCTCCTTCGTAAAAAAAAAGAGAGAAAAGTAGGCATAAACAAGTTCAACAAGGTGATGATTTTATTTTATTTTCCTTCTGCAGTTCCAGTTCTCCAGGATGCTGAAGATGTGCAATGTAATAGTGAGTAGCCATCATTTTTATTATTTCCTCACAATCCAGAATCTTTGAATTTTAAAAGTAGTGTAAAGTTAGAAACATTCATGGGTTTTCTAATGATGGCACTGTTTAAAAGTGTCATTGAAGAGATCAATCATTGCTTGATTGAGGAAGGTACTGTCCCTGTATGTCACATGGCTTAATTTGCCATAGCATTACTTTTGGACATTAATACCAGTTTCAATAACAAAGAGGGATGGTTGTAGATTAGATCCAGTGGTCTTTAGGTTGCTTGTTGGGCAGAGAGGAAATTGTGCCCTCAATGACCCAAACTTTAGTTATTATAATTTGCTTGTGTACTCTATGTTTGTCATCTATCTGCCAACTTGAAGGCTATGTTCTATTTAGATCTAAAAATCGTCAGTGTTGGGAAAGTTGTCTGCATGCATCTTTGTTATTCTATTACCATCAAGAGAGATTAAAATAAATTGCAAATTTGGGTCACTCAGAAGATAGTTTGAGTCAAGAAGCATCCTTGCACATCAACATAAAAGTAAATTTATGTAGCAACAGATATGTGAATTAGGTGAGCAGCAAACACTGCCCCCATTAATTTATAAAATGATGAGGAAGTCGTCGTACTTTATCTGGTTTTTCCCTGCTTTATCGCATGAATTCATTAATTAGCAGTAGCCTAATCAAGTAAGTATTAATTTGTTACTCATTAGCAAACATCAAAAGCTTGAAGTGTTTATCACTTAGGTATAATTTATAGAAACAATGGTTTGGTGTTATCTTAAGCTTGATTAGAAGCTTCTAAAGTAAACAATTAGTCAATGACAGGAGCCCTCATAGATGTGTCAGATTAAGTATGTCATATTGCATCATAATCTCTGGTCTTCAAAGTTGATGGATTTGGTAATAAAATGGATTAACCTATTACAGCATAGATCTGATTATTTTCCAAAAACTGATTTTATGCTTCTTACATAATTATTTTATGCCTGTCATACAAAATAATTTTCTGTGACATATTGATATGAAGAATGAATATTTTTCCTTTACCCTAGGGTGTGAATTAAGAGGGATGAGGTCAATGGTAAATATCAGACTCTAAAAAAAAGAAGGGCATCATGTGACATACCCATTTGTCTTAAAAGACCAGTAACTTTAACCCTAACATCATTTTGAATCTGTTTTAACTTAACATTTTTGGCAAGAACTGCCACTCAATATGCAATAGTACTCAATCATTTTTCTCATAATTTTCCTCTGACAAAACAAGAGTAGTTCAACGTGATAGCTGAAAGGAAAAAAATATTTGAGATGAGCTAGATCAATCTAGAAAACTAACTACCATGAAAGTAGAAATCGAGTAACAGACCCTTTACAAGAATACAGCTAATGAGTAGAAGACATTGAAGAGATGTTTGTCTCTACATTGTCTTGCTTTTTCCCTTGTCCATTCCCCCATCTTCCTCACTCACTGTGCATCTTTCCCCTGCCTCTTATGTAGCAAAAGCATTTTTCTGCATGGTCTGTATTTATTTTTTTCCTTCCTTTGATCTGGAGTGATTATTTTTCATTGTATTGCATCTTTTTTCATTCACTAGGTCTTTTCCAGTACAAAAAACAGTATGTATTCACTTACACCGGTACCTCGAAAACAGGAATTATTGGAACTCATGATGAAACCTCTGACACAACGATAACTTGCCAGGAAGTAGAGATCACGGTTCCCCAAAAATGTGTACTTGTTATGAAGACCCGGCAATGTCAAATCACTCCAAGCACAGAGCAGGTAAGTTGAAGTAATATGCTACGAAAAAAGGCAGCATTACAGAAGATTTAACTAGAGAAATATGATGATTTTGTCACTTCTGAGCAAAGGCTGATCTCCAGGACTGTGCCATGTTGGAGTTGAAAGAAACTCTTGAGCTGTATAGAAAGGGTTACATTAAGAACTTAAAATGAATTTTTGTTCCTTGTATGCAAGTTCATTGATACAAGACTGAAATAAACGATATGGGCGTAAACAAGGTACTGGAGACACAAATGGCCAGAGCATGCAACCTTTCTGAAGAAGATAAAAACAAAGATAATATTCATGAGTAGAAAAAAAAAAAGGAAAGCAAACAGAGAAGGATAAACATGTACTTGGTCTCATTACAGTACCTAGCATGTAATCCTTGTTGTAAGTATACCATGAAACACATACTTGGATTGTATAGTTGGTCTGATAAGTACACAACCCATGAAGTATTTTTTTTCCATCAACAACAGACGGTAGCGTTTACTCAAAGCATGGAAAGGTACGAACTGATGGCTCGCTTCCGCAACGGTGTTATCACTGAAGTCTTGCCCCATGTTGATGAACCTTTGGAAGTCACGAATGTCAAGAAGGGTATCTTCAGTGCTCTGCAGATGGAATGGAATGGCCAGATCCGGGATGAAGTTGTCTCTCATCAGCTCACAATCCATGGAAACTGCTCCACTACCACCACTCATGTTCCTACTACTAATGAGTTCAATGAGGAATTTACAGTAACCAGGGACCTCAGTATGTGTACGATGAGACCAACCAGAATCCCTGTAGTGTGGCCTGGACTGTCATACCTTCAGAACCTGGTGAGTTCTGTTTGAATGATGACATTGTAATAGGGATAATATGTATAATTCAAAGATAATGCATATAATGTTACTACTAATGAGTACAACAGAGAATTTACAGTAACCAGGGACCTCAGAATGTGCACAATGAGACCAACCAAAATCCCTGTAGTGTGGCTGGGACTGTCATACCTTCAGAACCTGGCGAGTTCTGTTTGAATGATGACATTGTAATAGGGACAATATGCATAATTCAAAGTTAATACATATAATGTTAACTTGAATCAGAGATGGTGCTCTTGAGGTGACGGTGCCAGGCAAGTAGGATGACCTCTGTATCAAACAGATTCTCAAAAGTACATGGTTCATATAGTCTGAATGAGATTTAAAGTGCCCTTTGGAAAGATTTTCATTTGTCTAGAATGGAAAGTGCAAAATCTGTCTTTTCTTTTGCAGGATATTGGAAGCCAGTTGATCAACTCTTCTCAGACTTGTATGATTGAGACTTATGACATCAACGGCCAACACATGCAGAGTGTAAGATGCAAGGAAATCCATTCCTTCTGGCCTATGAGCATTTCCAATGACCGTGGTATCATGACCGAGGTCACCCAAGTTTTGACACAGCAGACTCTGGATAAGCTGAACTCTTTGGACTTCAAGGCTCTTAGATGTAAGTACCGAGGCAACATCATACTTCAGCTATGAGTTTGATAGCTTAAATTATTTACTTACAAAATAGAATGCAAACTAGCAGCTGAAGCCCTCTGTGTTTCCTTTATTTGTTATTATTTTTTTGAGGGGGGATAATCCTTTTTTCTTGGGGTTGTGAAGCAAGGTAGTCAGTGACCAATTAATTACAGGATGACCAATTAATTACAGGAGAGTTTGACTAAAACAAATTCTTGATACCGATTTTTCTTGCTTTTCTTTTAATGCCAACAGATGAAAAGCGTTCCACTAACCTTATCCAGGAAATGCGTGAACTTGAAGCACCTGAAGAACTCTCAGTCGATGAAGCCATGGCATACATCAAAGACTTGGTGAAGTCAACACTTGATGAGGTGAAGATGGACTCCCCAAGGAAGTTTGGTGACTGGGTCAAGGCTCTCAGGAGTTTGAACAATGACACCATCCATGAAGTCTTTGAGAGGACATACTACTGTGAGAAGTATTCTGAAAAGTGTGTCAATACTGTCGGCAAAGCATCTTTGGCTCGGTAAGTTAAATATTTTGAATGTTCCTGTAATAGATGAGTTACAGAAATGATGATTAAGTAATGTTGCTTGACAGCCTCTTTATATAAACTTGAGCTCTGTAAGTGAGAAAGGTTGATTGATTTCAAATTATTTTTCACAGTGAATACTTGTGGGATGGTCTGATGCAGTGTGGAACTTTGCCCTGTTTCTCTGTGGTCAACACTGCTATTATAAAGAACATCATTCCAAAGCCCTTGGCTCACATCATGATGTACACCATGGCCTTCCGTGACTACCCATCATATGACATCATTGCTGAAGGAGTCAGACTTGCTAAGGTTAACCGCACCCGATCCACTTTCTTGCCAGTCAGTACTATGATCTACAAGTACTGGGTTGACCATCCTGAGATTCACAATGAGCGTGAGGTAAGAGCTAATACTACTGATGAGTAAAATGGATTTGAAAAAGTGATAAGTCCCGTCTCATGAAATTGTATCAAGGGAGGTAGTTGCATCCAAGTAATTATTACAGAACTTAAAAGAACAACTGAAGGATGGTAACTGTAGTCTAAGTAACAGTCACCAAGTAAGTAAACTGTTTCAGGAAACTCCTCTCATCCCTTTTAAAGACAGATATTGGTCACCCCAAGTATGCCTTGTACTTGTGGATAAACAAGTCTCAATTGGCGACTGCTCTTTGACTGACATCAGAGTAAAAAAATTAAATATACGCAGAGTAGTTAATATTGCACAGCATGCACAGAGAGACTTCTGACTACACATAAGGGCCTTGTGTGCTCACTAGGATATCGCCTTAAGCAATAACTAGGTTTGTGTCTGCACAAGGAGAAGCTGAAGACAGTTGTGGGTGGAGCTAGAAGTTACCTGGTAGGGAGAATTGGAACTGTCTGGGATGATGAGTATATGTCTTTTAAGACATGCATAAGTTTATAATCCTATTTGACTGCTTAAGTATAATGAGCATTAATTCAATGGTAGTGACATCAATTTCTTTTTCAAACAGCTTCCAGCAGCCATCCAGGACTTTGTCCAGCTCTTGAATGACATTATCAACAATGACTGCTCTGTGAGGTCAATCCCCAAGACTCCAGAATTTGTTGAGGATGAACGCCAGATCCACCTGGCAATCAAGGTAACAATTAGGACATTAAATTCATTTGTTTTTAAGGCAAAATCAATCTAAGTAGTTCTCTCACTCTGTTATAGGGTTTTCAATGAGCCAGTTGGCTTCCTGAAACTCAAATGTTAAACTTAAAGTTAAAATCTCATTGAATCTAATAATTTAATGGCAAATAATATTTTATGACATGTATTCTTGTCTTTTCAATTGTGTACTATCAGGCTCTTGGAAACCTCGGACCTGTTGCCCAGAAATATGATGAGACGGAGTTCCGCAAGAGGCTCCACTTTGAGCGCGAGCTTTTGAAATGTGCAGTCAACCAGAAAGTTAGTTTCAACATCTCCATTAGTGCTGTCCAGGCTATGAGACGCTTTAACATGTCTTCATTGAGCGGATTTGTCATTGATAATCTGAAGCAGACCTTCCTCAACACAAGTTATGACATCGAACTGCGTATTGCTGCTTATCTCATCTACATGAAGACTGATGTTATGTCTGCCAACCTGGTGGATGTCTACCAGACCCTGAAGACTGAACCAGTTAAGCAGTTCAAGGCTTTCACTTTCTCCCATATCAGCAATGTACTTGTATCGGAAGACCCAACAGTCCAAAGGTAAGCTGTGATTGTCTTCAGGCCATTGTCATAGACACCAAGTATTTGACTTTAAGGTTACATATATGTCAGAAATAAGTTAATATTTTAAATGGCCCCTTTTTTGTGTTGTGTGACATTAGCTTCATAAAGTCATGTTCTAAAATGTACATAAAGTAAGAGATGTGTAATTTAATATCTTTTGTTGTTTTTTTTCATATTGTAATCATAGAAATTTAGTTGTCTTTGTGCTTCAATGATAATGTAATCATAGCTGAAAGTGGAAACAGAGTTTACATACAAGTGTACTTCAGCAGGACTTACAACCTTCTCTTCCAGAAAAGCGATAACTCTATAGTTTCATCGTTATGTACGTTTCATTTATTTTCTTTTAGATTGAGGAAAGAGCTGATTCTTGCAATTGGAGAGGAAGAATTGCCAGAATACCCAAAGAACATCTTTAAATACTCACGCAACATGGAAATCTCCAAAATGCTCACTGTCCCTTACTTCAACAAGACCTTTGGTGGTTCCATTGAAAGCAATCTCATCTACAACCCAGAAACCATCATGCCTAAATCAATGATGCTGAAGTATGCCATCAGTGCACTCGGCAAGGACTATGACCTCATTGAGGTAGGCAAAAAGAATGAACTTGGAAGTGCAGATATATGTATATATAGATAGGGGTACAACTGTTACAGTGACTGTGCACAATCGCAGTGGAATGCTACCCTTGAACAAGTTTTTCTATGGTCTATGTTCTGATGTGAAACAATGATATGTAGTGTGAGGTTTTATAAGAGATTTGCTTTATCTAAAGTTTGTTTTCAATATTAAAGACTGTGATATGACACATCAAATTCAAGATGGGGCATAAAAACTTTTCATGATTCTGAGGGCCTTGGTGTAAATTAAAATGGCTGGTAAGTTTATCTGCTGGACTGTTGAAATTGTTTCATGTTCTTGTATCCTCCTGAATGATTCAAGATGCTCTAATGCAGAAGCTCCAAATTGGCATACTTTCCTCATCAAAAGAAGAGTCGCTATGCATTCCAATAAGATTGGGTAAAGCAAGTTTTTTAATATTTTTACTTTTAGACTGGCTGGGATGTTCAAGGATATGAGGCTGTTATGGAAAGCATCTTTGGACCTGCTGGCTTCTTCCCCAACAACGTTATGAGGACCTTGTTCCGGGAGATGGATGAGAAGATAATGTCTAGGATCCGTACCTCCAGCATCTCCTTTGATTGGATTGCCAGCATTATGGATATCATCACCTCTCCCAATCCAGCTAAGGATCTACAGGCTGTAAGCAATAGGGCTGCCTCTTCTACCAAGAAACGTGCCAACGATCTTATTAAGGGCATGAAGGATGCCATGGATGAACCAGCTCCAGAACCTGAGCCTGTGGTAAGTGTCTCCTGTCACTTGGGTGTCATTTTCATTTAAAGAATGTAAAGGCATTTCATAATGAGTTAGCACTGCACTTGGAAGTTCCCTTTCAGGCCCGTAGCCAGACAAGGTACTGAAGGGGGTGAAATGGCTTCCGGGGGGGGGGGGGGGGAGGCGTAAAATTTTCCATGGGGGCCAGATGTGTAAAAATGTATTAAGTCAATGGCAACTTGAAAACTTTCTAGGGTGGCGAAAAAATTTTAAGGGGGGCAGAAGCCTCTGGCCTCGCCTAGACTACGATCCTGTTCCCTTTGTACAGACATTGGAAGTTCCTTTCATACAGGCGTGTTTTGTATTTGCAGTGCTGTTGACTGTTGTTTGTCCTTTTTGTGTTGTCCACAGCCAGAAAACTTGCTGCCTGGTGATGTGGAAGAAAACTTGGCCAACATACATGATGTTGTCAACAAGGAACAGAAGGAACGCCTTGCGTCTATCTACCTGAGGGTTTTGGGTAATGAGCTTGGATTCTTGACTTTGAATGACATTAAGAGCTTGATCCCTACCATCAACAAGCAAATGGTTATCGACATGTTCAATGAGGTGAGTAACGGTCTCTTTGTACCTTCCTTGTTGCACTTCCTGACATTGCATGCAGGTCAGTTCCGCAATTTACAAGTATAAATTGCAGTATTATTTGTTGTGACATTTGAAATCAACAACCTTCCAAGTAGTAGGTATTTTGATGATAGATTGTGTTATTTTTGTGCTTGATGCAATGGAATATATTCCATAAGGATTGAAAGAATAAACTAAAGATTATTAATGGTTAAGTTTCTCATTGGTCTTACATTTAAATGTAGTGCGTGTGGTGAATATACATCATAACTTCATCTCTGATTCAAATCAAATTTTGATAATTTTTCACCCACCTCAGATGGGAACTAAATTGTCTGAGGGCATGGATCTCAACACTACCAGGTCTTTGCTCTTCATGGAACGTGAAATGGTTCTTCCCACCGGTCTTGGTATGCCACTCAACTGCTCTGCTAATGGATCTGTAGTTGTCTCACTCCGTACCCGTGGCCAGCTGTCCATTCAACTGCCCGCTGCTATTGTCTCTGGCCGCCTGGCACCAAGGTAAAATTTTTTGACTTTTGGTAAAACTTTAAAGTACAGTCAAAATTCAGTTGTTTGTCAGCTTTGCTTATATGCTAGTTTTCAAGTTTCAGTCTCTTCAAATCACTTTTTGGAACAATTATTGGTTTCATCCTTTTGTGGAGTTCAAAGCAATTTTAGTTTCAGGTGATAAAGAATGTCAGCTATGATATTAAACAGTACTGTATAAGTAAACTAACTCTCTTGTGGGTGGGCATAAAAAAGCATGTCAACAATGGACCTTCAGTAAAAGAGCATTATTCTCAGTGGAACCTGTTTGTATAGTAAAAACAATCTTTTCCTTTGCTTTAACAGTGCTGGAGTCGAGATTCTGGGTACCATGGGTGTCCAGGTTCCTACCACAAAGATCCATGCAGGTGTCATGGCCAATGCCTCTGTCTACCACAGTTCTCAAGTAGAGGGCAATGTCACTATCAATGGACCCCACCTTAAGGTGCAAGTAAAGGCTCTTGAGAAACCAATGAATCTTCTGAACTTCTCTGTTAACTACTTCCTCCTGAAGCCAGATGGTGAGATGAGCTTTATTCCAGGTATCATGCAGGACGCTGTCAAGGTAAGTGCCATTCACTGATCTCCCAGTTCTGTGACTTTATTCCCCGCCCCCTGTGGAATTGAAGGGGGGATTCTGTACACTTTATCCCCCCCCCCATGAAATCATGTAAAAAAGTCATGTTAGTTAAGAAAACTTCTAAATAGAACAGAAAAATCAAAAGATTACAAAAATACATACCTTTTAGCAAATACTGTCAGTTTTCATAGCATCACCGATGCAAAGCCTGGAAAGGGCCATTTCAGTGGTATTTTGGGCCAGAATTTTCTTTGTACACTTCATGCCAACTGATGGTGGTGCTCAGCTTAATGCCACTGACTGTGTCCCCCCACTTTCAAAGACAGATCGCTGCCCATGATTGTACATATGGTACACTAATACTTAAATGTCAGTATGCATACATCTACCCATAAACCAGTTGAGCAGTCCAAAAACATTTTAGGTGGATCTCACTTATAACATTCAATTTTGTGAGCTGACAAAATCAACAGGAAAAAAAATGTTTATTTTTGTTATTGGTGAATAGATAGGGTGCGTTAGGATAGTTCAAAAGGCTAAAACAGTATTTGCAAATAAGAGTATCATTAAATAAAATTTACCTTGAATATTAAAATTAAGTTTCCTTCAATTTTTAAGTAGTATAATTGAATTCATTATGCTCCTCTTCTTTCAGGTCCAGGAGTGTGCTAACCCTGGAAAATTCCTTGGCATGTCTCTTTGCCTCTCCTTTGCTTACCCAAATGCCAGCTATGTTGACATTGCACCAAGATTCCCATTGACTGGACCTCTCAGTTTCAACATCACTTTGAACAACACTGATCAGTAAGTATTGTACTTATTTTCTTTCCATAATTGACAAGAGGGAATGTTACCTATATTGTCACTTGATGCTTTCTTCAAAACAACTGAAGGATTGTGCATTTCAGAGGCTATCATGATTCTGATCAGTTCACCTTCCTTCCTTGTAAACTTACTTGAAGGCCACATTTTAGCATTTTTTGTTGGCGTCTTCTTGATTGGTCTGTTTCCAACAGGTCTATTATAGCAATGAGCTGAATGATAAGTATTTTTCACTCTGCATGGTAGATGTCATTTTCTCTATGAATAAACTCCATGTTTTGCAGGATGTGTACCTTTTTAGAAAGATCATACTGATGGTTATGCAACAGGATTAAATCACATTTCTAGATAATGTAGATGGGGAGGCCATGATGAATGGTGGTGTGGGAGTGAGACACTCTTACAACTCAAATGTTGTGAGTTGAAGGAAGAAATGTCTGAAACTATGCTCTTTCCCCAATCTTCGGTATAAAACATCTCACGATTAAGTTTTGACTATTATATTGATTGAACTGCAGCTACCTAGTAACCCACTTTAAAATCTCTGTACAGGACCCTAGGAGCATACACTTTCGAGGCCGAATACAAGATGCTGTCTAAGGGTGGTGCTAAACCAAGCAAGACCCCTACCAAGAAATCTTTTGGTAGCATTGGCAAGAAGACGGCCTACGTACCTCCAGAGGAAGTGATTGATACCCTGCAACTCAACTTTTCTGCACCAGGTAGTGATTGTTTCCTTGACCAAAATAATTTTCACCAACGTCATAGTTTAGAGTGGATACAATCTAAAAATATGTACTGACATTTGTGTTCCAATATTCCAGCATTAGAATCATTGCAACAATTTATGCTTCCCAATTGTTCAGTAGTGGGCAAAATTTGCATAAAGACAGCAGCACCACCAGACAAAATGTCCGTGGTAACTAACATTTAATATTCTTCAGTAGTAGCACCTTAGAGGTAGATTGGGTAGTACATGGGCCGTGATCCGGGGGGGGGGGCAGAGGGACAGGGGGACATGTCTCCCCAATATTTTAGAAACTGGCCATTGAGTTTGATTTTTCACTTAGCAATTTATTTGAAAATGGGGTCATGTCATCTCAATATTGAGAACAAATCACCCCCACCCCTTGGGTTAGATGGTATCAAGGGGGAAGGCATGTAACCTTATAAAGGGTTGTGTGCCTCTGTGTCCCTCTGCCCTTAAATTACCACTACAAGGTAAGGGTCAGTTAGTTATTGGCCAAAATTTACATTCACAGTAAATTACAACCTGAAATATATTTGGAATTATCAGGTGATACTCTCAGGAGGGAAATCCTCACCACACTGACCTTCCACCGCAACAAGACTGAAGCCAAATGGACCTTTGATGTGCCTGAGATGAACGGTCTAAATATCTTTGCTGGTCTCTTGAACATCTCTGACAAAACCACTGGTGAAATGGGCATGCATCTTGTCTGGAATGCCACTTACAATGAGAAGAAGACCTCTGTCTCCCTCACTATGAAGAACTCATCTGCGGAAGGCAAGACTAACATCACTGGAGTTTTTAATGCCTCAGTGGAACAACTTTACTATTCTGTTGTTGGCCAGCTTATCAACACTGATACTTTCATGATTGCTAGCTTGAATGACACTTACTACTGGTAAGAGAATCAATGCTTTCATGATTTACTCTTTTCATTGCAGTGGTCAGTGGTCCATGTGGGATTCCATGTTTGTTTGATCAGATTGCGCAGTATTTGCTTTTTGAAGGAACTCAATGTAGTGGTCCCAACACTTACGAATTGTACTTTAAAATGTAGAATTTGTGAATAATTCAGACCGTAGAATGCCTTTCTAAAGTTTGAGCTTTGCAGATAACAGATGTTTGTTGGTAGCTTGTAACATCAGCCCAGCTTTGGTTTTCTTATTGTAGAACATGCAAGTTTATGGGAACATTACATTGTATTCTTGAATAAAAAAACTGTTTTTACTTGTTTCTTTTATACAGCATAACTTTATTGCTGCAAAGTGCCTTGCATATATCCATTTAGCCATAGATGAGGCCATGATGAGGGTTCTCCCAGTTTGAATTGTAGTGACCTGTAAATGTATGGTGATAGCTACAATAATAGTCGAGATTAATAAGGTACACATGCCACCTGATAGTGCTCAAGAAGAAATTCAAAGTGAAGAAATTAAAGGCTCAGGGCTAACCAATTAAATATGAAAATAAACATGCTCAAAAAGAGTAAATGCAAGAAAGAAAAGGCACTTTAATTTCAGTTGCTTTGCATGCTACTCAAAACAAAATGCCTTGGTCTTTTCTTTCAGGGATGATGAAACACCTATTTATGAGCAGCTCACCTGGCCTGTCTCTGGTTATACTATTAAACCAGAGAAGTACCACAACTCTGTCTCTCTCATGAAGACAATGATCCGTGGACCCAACATTGACCGAGTCCTCTTTATAAACACGCTTGGCCAGAACTTCACCATTGAAAGCAATGCCATGAACCTTCCTGAGTCATACACCAATGAAATTTCCAGCAAATTTGAAAACAGTTATGTGGTGAGTGTTCATAGGAGTAAAGTAAAGAGTAAATGTTTGTTAATGTGTTATGTCGAGTCAGGTATGTATTGTCTGTAATTTTCACAAGTAAAATGAGTTTCTCAGTAACTAGAAAGACTTTCAGGACAGGAATCCATACTAGTAAGTGATTTCAACGAGTACCCTGTTGAAGGTCTTTTTATTGCAAGACTTATTTCAAGAACTTGGACGGTGTACTCTTTGAAATCATGTTACTAGTATGAGTTTCTCAATTAACATGCTTATCTGATGATGGGATTCGATTGCCTGGGAAGTCATATTCAATTTATCCACAGCACATACTTAGTATTTACAAGGATGGAGGATTCGTCATTAGTCCAGATGACTCCCAGAAACTGAATTACATCAATGAGAACTTAACAAATATTATGGAAAAATCGCCAGAATGAAACAGAAATGATTTGTCTTTCTGTTTTCTTTTAATGCAGGACTGGCCTCTTCTGGATATGTCCTTCCAATATGATGTAGCAGTACGTCAGGGTAAAGAAATCACCTACAATTATTTGGATATCCACCGAGGAGAACATTCTCTTTTCTACCAAGCAGATGCTGAGAAGGAGTTAGCTACCAGTACCTTGACACGTAATTATACATTTGGTGTGAAGACACTGCAGAAGGTCAAAAAGAGTGAATTTGCTGACATCACTGATGAAGCATTCTTGGGTAAGCAATGAGAATGTAATTCTGATTGTTATGGTGTTTCCAGAGGAAGGCAGGAAGGACAAACTTAGGGAGAATGAGAGTGATATGGTGATGGTACTCAATTGAGAGGGAAGCGGTGCCTTGTATAGCATTAAATGAGAAGTCAGGTTTACCCCACCCCTTGTTCCCCATTCGTCTTATTCTCTCTTGTGGAAATAATTGTGTGTTTCATGGTGAGTGAGTCTCAAAGGCATCATAATCACCTTTACTGCAGGCATAGAAGTTATGAAGTATTTTAATAATGCCATTTTCAGCTTTAAAAATGGTAGATTGTAAGAATGCAGTACTTAAACGATGGTTTTGTCACTTATAATTGGTACTCCCAGAACTGTATTTTAGTAGTGATGTTTTATGAAGCTCAAAAACTGAAGATGGTTACAATGTAGGAGGTGAATGATGGGGCTTAAGTACTGAAAGTAAAATGAAATGGTGTCTCTTTTACAGAGAAATTTGGCGATGAGATTTATGAACTGAAACCAGTAAACCTCAACACTTCACTTTTGTTCGTCTTCAACAACGAGACTGAGACCCACACAATGCCCTGCTACTTTGCATCTCTGAATGCTACAGTTCCTGTACCCCAGTCTCTGGATCTCAGTAAACAGACTAGGTGGGGATTGGGCTTCACCACTCGCTTCATCAATGAGTCTACCTCACCAAATACTTTTGGATATGTGATTCAATTGAACAACACTATTCCTTTCTTGTTGGTAAGTATGAGATACGAAATTTTGAATTCTGTGTAAAATTTAGATGAGAGAGGTTATAGTTTTCCCTCAGGTATCGTACAGTTATAATGCTTCACCTCCCAGAGCCATTAATTTGGGGGTTCTGCCTTTAGAGAGCAGTTGACACTGGCATTCCTTCCTTTAATCCCCCACTCAGAGGTTATACACTAGCCCACACATGGACTTGTAGTGCGATTGTACGATGTTATGTTGTAGACCTTCTAGTACATATAACTTTTTGTCCAAAAGATGTGACATAGTCAGCTTTGACAGTTTATTTTTATCAAAACGTTTTTTTTTTTTGTTTCAGCTTGACTTCAGTAATGAATTTGTTCTCAGCAATGACACATCAGAGGGTTTGAAGATGGCCTTTAGCCACCAGACTTTGGAACGCAAATACGGAAAGCACATGAACATTGACATGTTTGGAGGCATCGATCTCACTAACATGAAGATGAAAAATGGAATCAACTTCACTTCCCCCTACTACAACTTTACTGGTGGCTTTACTGCCATGATGGATGAGGTTATGGGAATGGTCATCAAGAATGAACTTGGTCAGAATGGTGTGCTTCTCTCCAGCCTCACTGACTTTGCTGAGGACTGTAAGTGATAGATTACATTGGTAACCATATATTGTTTGATTAGAGAGAAGTAGTGGTGGAAGTAAAAATGTATGTAGTGCCAGTCCAGCAACAAAAAATAAATTGCAGAGTGCATAAATCTAAGAGGATATTTAGTACTCAAAAAAGATATTTGCAAATTTTTAGAAGAGGCTTTTAAGCCAAATATGATAATTCTATTCAGAGAAAAAATTGCAGCAGGGTCATTGCCATTTAAAGAATTTGGGTGACTTACAGTTAATACATAAAAAGGAATATTGTTATGATGCACTGTCGAAGTGAATGGGTCTTAATAATTGAAAAGTGCTCAGGTTTGTCATTAGATTTGGCACTGCTAATTCTCAGTGAAAAAGTTTGAGCCTGTTGGGGCTTAAGTCCATTCCTTTGAAAGTTGTCCATGTCTGCATTAGTGGTGAGAGTTAGATGAGAAGTGGGCTTAGTTGAATGAGATGTCATGGTGTGAGGTGTTGAAATTGCAAGCTAAGATTTCTTCCTTGACCGGTCGCCATTTGTTTTTTTTCTTCACAGACTACTTCACCATGAAGCTGTGGCAGAATGGAAGTATTGGTTTCCACTTAACCCACAAACTTGTCAACATCTCCACTGACCACTTGATCCACATTGAGGGACCAGTCACCAACTTCAGCATCAGTCTGGTGCCATTCTTCATCCGTGATGTCATCAACAAGACCTACCGTCAAGACTTTGCAGCTGTTCTAGATACTTTCAGACAAGTCTCTTACAAAATCACCAACTCCAGTGCTCACATTGACAACACCCTGTTCATCAAGACTCCTTACATCATGAATGTAACCATGGATCACCATTTCTTTTTGGACATGAACAAAATCAACCACACTCTAGTGACTCAAGTTAAGTCCCCATTGGCTAACTTGAATGTAAACCATGCACTACTGGGACCAGAGGAGAGGACTGACTTCTTTACTCTCAACAGTGAGGTGACTGGCAACATTGGCTCTGTCACAGAAATGTCAACTGTTGTGACAGGCAAGGCTAAGCGTGGAAAGTCTCTTAATTCAAACATGGTTTTCACCTCCACATGGAAGACTCCAAGCATTGCAAATGTCACCACTGGAGGAAGCTACATCATCAAGGGGTTGAAATCGTCTACAAAATTTGATGTCATATCAATGGAGATGGAGCAACAAGTTGATTCAATCCTTGGCCAGAGTAATATTGTTAGTTTTGTCAACTTTGATACCTTCAAAAGGCTCTTCAAGTTTTCCAAATCAGAGGCCCAAATGACAGGAATGATCACCTCTCGCTTCCTTAACTGGACATCATCAGGAGGTGTAGAAGTCACAGGTTCCAATGACTTCTTGGAGTTTGACAGGTTGAATTCCTCCACGAAGATGAATTTTACTTCCCCTGTAATGAACTTCAACTGCAACTGCTCATCTGAAGTAAATGGGTTCAGTGGCATTTTTGTTGCTGACAGCATCAAGAGTTCTAATGATTACCATGTAGACTCCATCCTTGGAAATGCTGACTACAGCCTTGGCTTTGATTTGAGTGATGTTGAGTCCCCACTGGCCTTCCAGGGTCTGAATGGTTCATCAGACTTTACCATTACTTCAAGGATGATGAATTTGACTACTTCTAACAAGATGGGCTTCCATGGTGTCCAAAATATCTTCCAGTTTGACAAGGTCAATGGCAGTGTAGAATGGAATCTTACCTCTATTCTGGGTGATGCCTTGATGAACCACACCTTCCAGCTGGTCAACTTCCAGAATTTGACTATGTTTGAAACTGCTGAACTTGAAATGATGTATGGAATGGCTAGCAAATATCTGGGCAAAGCTAACTTTTCTCAAGTTTATGGCTTGTATGATATGACTGGCATCCTGAGATTCAGAGAGGCAAAAGCAGCAATGACTGGTAATATGGAAAGCAAGTATATCAACTCGTCCATGGCATCTGTATCCAAAATTCAAGGAATGAATGGACTTCTTCACATTGATCTCATCACCTCCCTTACCACCTACGACACTACCTCACGATTTTTGAATGTCACAGGTGAAATGGCACACATTACCCGTAATATGGAAGGCCTATTCGTCTTTGACCGTATTTCCAACAGGTGGGAGCACACATCTTCATCTCCTATTTTGAACATGTCTGTTGGTATGGGTTCAACCTGGGCTGGGAGTGCAGGGTTCATGAACCACAACCTTCTCAAGAACACAGCTACCTTGAATGTTACATCTCCTCTTGGAAACATAGAATCTATGATCTTACAAATGTCAAGGAATTCTATGAGCCTCTTTAACTTCCAATTGGCTAGCCTGATAATGAAGTCTGGCTTGAAGAGCAAGTACCTAAACACCTCTGTAGAGTCTTCTGTGACTGCTACTGGCTTCAGAAGTTTTATCGACTTTGATGATTTCACTGCTGCTTCCTCAGGAGAGATGAAGATCTGGAAGGTCATGAATGTGTCAGCTGCAATGGAGACTGGTCTCACCAATTATGTCGACATTTCTTTTGACAAATTTTTCTTGTCTCAGAATGCCACTATTTCTACACCAGTTGCACTCCTTGGAGGAGCACTAGAATCCAGCATGACGAACTTGAGAGGTGTCCTTCAGTTTGATGCTGCCTCTACCTTTGGTGGGGTTGACCTGACAAGTCAGTTTATCAACTTCACAGTTGGAATGGAAGGTGATATGGTAGATAGTCGTGGGTTATTTAACTTTGGCAATCTCCGATGGGGCACCAGTATGAACTCCTCTTCACCTTTGCATGTCTTTAACAACAGCCTTGGCTTTGAGATTTCCAACATGGAGAAACTGACCACATCATCACGAATTGCTGCTGGTATGACAACCACCCTGAAAACGAAACTGGCTTCCATGGACTCTACCTCTGGTGTTGAGCTTTTGGGTCAGACATCCCTGTTTGTGTTTGATAAGGCTGCTGCTGGAGCCAATGTTAGCATAACAAGCAAGTTTGTGAATGCTTCTTCAAATGCTGGTAGTGAGATGACCAACTCAATCGGTTTCCTCAAGTTTGAGTCCCTTCAGATGGGAAGCTCAGGATCCATCAATGCAACCATAATGTCAATGCAGACGGAATCAGGAATGGTGCTTTCAGATATGAATGGTTTCCTCAAGTTTGACTCCCTACAAATGGGAAGCTCAGCATTGTTTAACACAACCATTGTGTCTATGAAGACAGAATCAGGAATGACAGTTTCAGATATGACCGGTTTCCTCAAGTTCGACTCCCTACAAATGGGAAGTACAGGATCCATTAACACAACCATCGTGTCAATGAAGACAGAAACAGGAATGGCCATTTCAGGTATGGATGGTTTAGTCAAATTTGAGTCTCTTGAGATGGGTAGCTCAGGATCAGTCAACACCACCATTGCATCTATGAAGACTGAAGGTGGAATCGTGCTCACAAATCAGAATGGGCTGTTCACTTTCTCCAAAGGAGTTGTAGGTGGCAAAACATTGTTCTCCAGCAAACTTGCTAACATGACAATGGAAATGGAAACGAAGATACTCGAACAAGAGAAGCTCATGCATTTTGACCTGTTCCTGCACAATACTACAGTTCTCTTTGACAGCAAGCCACTATCACTCATTCAAGGTTACCATGTCATGGTGGAGGATTCTACAGGCCTCTTCAGGAATGAACTCTTTGAGGTTGTTGTAGATGGAAATACCACTGGAATCATCAATTCCACCAACAAATTTAGGTCTGCTGTCACTAGCAGTTTAGGATTCGGTGTCTATGATGAGCTGAATATCAACAATGTCATGGGACTTACATCTCGATTCCTCAATGGCTCATCCATTAATAGCTTCGTCATCACATCTGCCGATGGCCTGCTGACCTTTGCCAAAGGTGTGGGATCAATGAATACCTCCATCAGTACCCCTCTTGGTGATGCTGGAATTGTAAACAATATGGACATGACCAGTTTCAATGGCTTCATGGTCTTCTCTGGCATGGAGATTACTGGTGAAATGGTTGTTGGCAAGCTCTTAACAACTGTAGGCAGGGCACATTTTGTTAACTTTAATGGTCCATTTGTTTTCGACAAAGTGAATGTGACAGGAGCTGTTGACACTGTCAGTGTGGTGGCTAACTACTCTGGTAACATGGCATATGAGGCCCGAAATGGTGGTGGACTTTTTGAAGTTTCCAAGGTCATTTTCACTGCCAACCAGCGTCTGACAAGCATTATTGCAAATGGCACAACTGAAGTACTGCTTTCTGCCAACAGAATGCAAGGGCTGACTGCACTTTCTAAGGCTAATGCCACTGTTGCATGGGACCTTACAACCAAACTTGCAAGTGCCAATCATGGAACAACCATTCTTCTGAGGAATGTAGAAAGCATGGTCGAGTATGATCTCTTCAGTGTCACCTCCAATACTGGCATTGTAAGTAAGCCTGCAAACATTACATCTGGTCTTGTCTATTCCATCCAGGGAAGAACAGGTCTCTTTGCCATGAGGCAGGAAAGTGCTAGTGTAAACATCACCATGGATACTATCATGGGAAAACTGACACATACAACTACCTTTGGTCTAGAAAACTACAGGAGTTATTTTGGATTTGACCAGATGAACATGGTAACACTTACCACTGCTGTTGGCCCTGTTGGAGCCATGACAATGAGTGGAGAAATGTTGATGAGAAATGCTGTAAACATGACCTTCTTTGACCACCTCTCAAGTGAGTACGCCATCAAAATGACCAGCATCCCTCTGAACATTACCTCAGGAGGATCTTTCCATGTTGAAGATAGTCAGGGTCTTTTCCAGGTATCTCGTATGGAGGGTAATATGATCCACAACATCACTGTCCCCCTCATCAGCACCAACATGTCATCTCTTATGTTGCTGACGGAAATGACAAGCTGGAACAGTTTTAATGACCTGTCTGTTATGAATGAAGTCAAGATGAAAACACCTTACACTGAAGGAAGTACACTTCTGACTGTCAGTGGCCAAGAAAGCTGGAACAATGTGGCTGAGCAACTTGAGACCAGTCTGGTCACTCCAAAGGGCAGTGTAATTGTCAACCAGTTAATAGACTTTGAAAATGCCAAGGTGTCTTTGACCGTCCCATCATATGGCTACATCCACCTCCATGCTCATCTCAATGAATTTGGCGATGAATTCACCGTGAAGATGAAACACATTCTAGAGGTGAGCAAAGTTCTCATTACAATGTTGAAAATTTCAATTTGTGTTTGCAGTGTCGATTAACTGTACTCTCATTTGATTTGAAACATCGCCATGTTCCATTTACAGTGTTGAAAGCTTTAATGTGTGTATGCAATGCCAAGTTATTTTTCATATGAAACAGTGTCATGAACTTACACTGGCTGACACTTGACAGTCATTTTAACCATCAATTCTGCATATCTTTCACAGAGCAAGAGTCCAGATATGGTTGAAGATTTCAGGCTGTTGGTCAAATTGAACAAGAGTGATGTCATTTATACCAACTTCAGTTGGAACCCAGAGGTGGTTGCTGAATTGCTGGACATTTCCACTGATGCTCTGAACCGTACTATCAACTTTACCATGACTGTTTTCAATGAAACCAAGGAACGCTACGTCATGCTTAAAGATCTGTCCATTGAAAAATATGAGGAGTTGAAGAAGATCATGAAGATATTGATGGAAAACCCAAGAGAATTCATCGAAGAGTACATTGACCTGACCAAGTATGATGAAATAATGGAGAAGGTTATGGAAGTTGTCGAATTTGCACGTGAAAACCCCAAGGAAGCACTGACCAATGTCTATGATCTTGTCAAAGTCACTGCAGAACAAGCAATCAATGTCACCCTTACGACCTACAAAAAGTTGGACAAAAGATTTATGCTACAAGAGAAAATTGTCAAGGTAAATGAGACCATTCAAGACATCATCTTCTTTGTCACCCACCCTAAAGAATCCTGGGAGCTTGTCAAGCCAGAGATTGATTTGTTGGTGTCTGACCTCATGGAGACAATCAAATATGAGCTCATCAAGACAAGACTGAATGAGATTGTGGACATTCCTAAGCTGAACCAGACCATGAGGGAATACCTGCAGGAAATCAACAAGGAAAATCTTTTGATGATGCTGGAAGAGATGAAGCTTCTTGTAAATATCACCAAAGTGACTGAAGTCATCGATTCTCTCACTTCTGTGGAAATCAACGTTGGCTGTGTCACGTTCAAAGACCTAGCCCAGATAAACATGGAGACCATTGATAATGCTTACATCAAGATCAAGGAATTTATCATGCTTGACAACCTTAAGCAGTTCATCAACATTTCTCAGGTTGAGATCGTCACTGATCGTATTAACAAGACCATCAGGATTAGCCTTGATGTGGAAGCCTGGAACAAGACCCTTCATTCCTTCATTGATGTTCCTCTTCTGAATGCCACTCTGTTTGAATTGGTCGATTATGTCAAAGACAATGTTAATGAGACCTTGGAGAATATCATTGAGAAGGCTCAAATCCAGTTAGATGAATTAAAAGTCAAACTGGAGGAACTAAAGGTTACCCTTATTGATGCTGTGCAGCTCATCAATGACACCATTTTGGAAATCTCTGGACTTAACTGGCCAGAACTGAAAGAGAAGGTGACAGCCATTGCAATGCAACTGAATGAGACATTGTATGAAAGGTTTTATGAAAATGTAGACATGAGTAAAGTCACTGAAATCCTCGAGCAAATTAGAGGAAACATCACCAGCAGAATCAACATGGGACAGATCAATCTTGCCATTGAGAAGCTGAATACTACCATCTACACTATCATCAATGCTACCAAGAATGAAACACATGCTATCAACATCCTGCCAATGAAGTACTTTGAAACAACCATCTATGACTTTATGGTCACTACTTTTGACAAGGTTCTTGTTGCCTCTGAGGTGAGTTGGGACAAAATCCTCACACTATCTGATGTTTATGGTGAGAAGGCATTTGAACTCACCAAGGAGTATGGCAAGAAAGCCGTCAAACTTGTTCAGGAATACAGAGTCAAGGCTGTGGAATTTTACAACAACTACAGTGTCATTGTCTTAGAAAAGTCCAAAGAATACTATGCCAAGGCCCTCAAGCTGTCTGAGGAGTACAAAGAGAAAGCACTCATCATCATTGAAAACATCACAGCAGAGGCAAAGATAAGGTATACAGAACTGTCTAAGATCGTTACTGAGTATGTTGAGCAGGTCAACATAACTGTGTACAACCTGACAGAGACGTACTATCCAGTTGTGTATGAGTTTATTGCCAACAACACAGAGAAAGGATGGTTTATTGTCGGTAACATCACCGAAGTACTTGTTGAGAAGAGCAAACCATATGTTGTTTTAGCGCTGGACCGTCTGAACCAATACAAGAACCAGGCCCTTCTCCAGTCTGCTGATGTTTGTATCAATGTAACCAACTTCATAGATGCAACCATTGAAAAGTTACCAGAGTACCAGGAACTCTTGCTTGAACTTACTGAAAAGTATACACAAATCAGCAAGGAACTCTGGAAGAACGTGACTATCCTGACGGAGGAGAACATCGAATTAGCCAAGGAAAAATTGGTACTTCTAGATGAATGGCGCAAGGACACTATGGTTACCCTTGTTGAAATCACCAAGAATGAAGAAAATCTTCTCAACTACTACCCAGTTGAATGGACTGGCAAGACTGTCAATGTAATCACACTAGAAACTGTGGAGTTGGTCAAGACAACCCTTGAAGACCTGAAAGTTAAGGCTGAGGAGAAGCTTGAAGAACTTAAGGAGATCATGGCTGACAGATCTCATTTCATCAACAGGTATCCAACAGAGTATCTTGGAATGACCATAATGGAGGTAAGTTAATGTTTTAACTTGTTTACTGTCATTTAGTTATGTTAAACCAAATGAAATTGTAGCAATTAAGCTTCATGAGCATTTGCAGCTCTGTGAATGGTTCATATTTGAGAAAAAAATTGCTTTTTGTAAGTAAATGGTTTTCATTGAGACATGATGATAAATTAATCAGGTTAAAATGCCCACTTGAGTTCCTTCCTTGCCCAATTACACAATTTGATGATAGGCAGAAAATAATACCCCATGCATAGACATTTAATCCAGGAAACCCCAGCCACAGCATGCAGAGGATACAGGGGGAGTTTTGTTCCTGCCCAATCCACCGTAAATTTGTTCGTGAAGTAAGTGAAAGGACCTAGGTGTGGTGACATAATAGACCTCTGGTGGGGGAGGGGGTGGAAATTTGATACACCTCACTTAGACAATAGAAAAGTGAGGTTTGGAAATCAACATATTAAGCGCCCTCGATTCAGCATGATTAATTTACTTTGTGTTTGCAGTTATATGAAGATGTCAAGGAGAATGTTACTGTACTGATTGGACAAGGAAAAGAGTACATCGTAGTAGCACAGACATTCTTCAACGATTCAATTGAAATGATCAATGCAACGCTTGTGGAGTATAACATCACTCGTGAACGTCTGGATGATGTTGTTGCACAGATGGTGAACCTTGCAAATGAAACTCTGACCAACTTTACCAAATGGGTGGAAGTTGCAATGGAACAACCCTACGATGTGACTTTTACTCAGGTTAGTTTCCAGTGGTCAGATTTATATTAAACAATTTATAAGCCAGGATGTTATGTTCAGTGGTATATTTTGTTATGAAAGTAATCAGCATGTGTACACTTTTGCAGTATTGTGGAATTGCATAGTTAACGTAGATGAGAATTGTTTTAGAAAGGGTAAGCATGAATGGGTTTCTAGCTGTCCCAGGTTATATGCAGGAAGCTCCAGCTACTCTTACTCGCTTTGTAGGTGAAAATTACAGTTCATTGCAAAGTGTTGGATGTGTTGGCCATTCAACACAGGTTTACTTTTCCCATTTGGGTAGAAGTACTTTCAGATTATTATTAGTTATATTTATGAAGGTATTTTTGGGCCAGTATTAGAACCTGAGTGCAAACATGTGCATTGTTTCATGTAGAATGCAGTCTGAGCCTTATTCCTAGCTTGTGTGTGTGTAATATTTCAAGGATACTGCCCTTGGAAGCAGCAAACTTAAAAGTTTCACCTTTGCACTCCACAGATTGTTGACTTTGCCAACAAGACAGTCATCCAAGCCTTGGAAATTGGAAACATCACACTCATCAAGAGCATTGATGTGGCTAACAAGACGCTCAACTACACCATTGAGCTGTGGAACAACCTGACTAGCCAAGAAAACCTAGACAAAATCCCAGTTCTGTTGGAGAAGGCAGCAACTCTTCTAAATGAAACCTTCCATCAAGTGAATGAGACGATCCAAGATGCTATTGTGATTGCCAAGAATGGAATTAAATACATCAGGGAAGACTCTGGTCTGGTAGAGAAGGTGGAGCTTTATAGAGAACAGATTGAAGTGACGATTGCTGAACTGAAGGTGAATGTAACCAAATATCTCGAGAAGGTTAAGAGCACAAGTGAAGAGATAATTGTCTGGGCAAAGGATGACTTGTTGAGCAGGACAGGAAGCTATGTCGAGTACCTCAACAACACACTTCCAGGTGAGTTTTTCCTAGTCAGTTGCTATTGAGGGAGAGGAGAGGAAGATGTTATTAATTGTTCAGCACTGGGCTTTCTCCGCATTAATGATCACTTTGTCATAAAATAACTGTTCATTATGCAGATATTATTATCTGTACGCTGTAATATCTTTGGAACTTATCTTGGGTTGTTGATCTGTGTTGGTGATGATTGCAAAATGTGTTGGTGAGGCACTGAAATCAATTACTGCTCTAGTTCCATATTACAATATCATTTCAAGGACAAAATTTAGGAGGAAATCAAACACTTCAGTTTTAGAAGTTGTAGACACAAATTTTTTTCTTTTGACAGAAATTCATTGAGTCAAAATTTTTTGTTCTTCAGGTTGGATGTACAGATACTATAAAGTAGATGCTCTTCCCTTCCAATTGTGGAACTACACCATTGAAATGGGAAACCAGACCTTCCACAAGTTGACTGTCAAGACTGTGGAATATGTTGACAAGTATGTGTACCCTTACATTCAGTTTAACTACGATGACCACAGCTTTGCCCTCAACTTCACCCATCCATTCAACTGGACCAGCTTCCGCCAACTGCCAACTTTGACTAATGCTCAGAAAGAGGCCATCATTGTTACCAGAGATGAAATCATGAACCGTCTGATCATCCCCAGCCAAGTGCAGATTGATCGCTTAACCGAGATTATCATGTGCCGCTATACTGAACTTATTGATTACATCACTGTCAAGATTGAAGAGAACAGACCTGTGGTTGAAGCCAGACTGGATGAACTGAAGGAAAAGATCAAGGAGACACAGCAGAAAATTAAGCAGTTACGTGCTGACTTTGAATGGTCTGAGTTCAAAGAGCAGGTGAAGGTGGAAGCCACAGAAAGGTACACTCAGGCCAAAGAGTTCATGCAAGTTATCAGGGAGAATGCCACAGTTCTTTTTGAACAACTCAAGGAAAATATCACGCTAGCTTACAATGATGCCAAAGAAAACTACCCCCTCTATGTTGAAAAAGTCAAAGAACTTAGCCAGAATCTCACCAGTACACTGATACGCTTCAGAGAAGAATTTCCTGAGACCGTCTCTCACTTGTTGGAGCAAATTTCTGACTTGACTAGACAAGTATACCTGCCAACTGATATGCCTCATCTCATCAAGCCATGGACATGTAAGTAATTGTGTAACAATACATGTATTCAACAAGGCGGCTCGTCCTATTGAAACAAATGTTATGTTACGAAAAGTGGTACTGTATATTGGGAAATTTTCACTGGGGGTTATTTTTCGCGGTTTTCGTGGCAAGGTAATTAAATGCGAATTTAAGACCCGGGAAAATGCTTCTGGTACTCTGTATAAGAGTTAAGTTGGTTGATCCTTAGAAGTGCCACAGCGAATTCTTCACTCCACAAATATGTGTACAATGTACAGAATTACAAAAAATTAGCCTTGTGGAAATTTCCTGCTCTGCAGAATTTATTTGAGTGTTGTCAGGTGTCTTAAGCAACTTAAATGGTGGTAAATGTGGCCATATTATTTCACAATGACCACGAATCATCCAACCTTTTTTAATAGTCTTGGTAAAATGCAGGTTGAGCATGTCGCGCCAAATGCTTATGCTGTAATACACTAATGCCAAATTGTACATGGTTAATATTACATCTGCAGAGTATATGGTGGATTTTGTCTGAACATGTTCAAAATTTCTTACCTTTTCTATCTTTTAACCACACAGATTCATCAATGATCTTTGGAGAGGGTCATGTGATGACCTTTGATGGCCACATCTATGAATTCCCTGGCTACCAAAATGCAGAGTGCACTTATGTACTGGCCCGTGACTTTCTAGATGGCAACTTCACCCTCCTTACGAAGCAATTCTCCACAATGCTTGTCCTACCGACCTGTACAATTGAAATTGACCAATATGGACTGGTCTTCATCAATGGCAACCCATCCCCTCAGTCAACACCATTTGTTGCACCAAATGAGGAAGTCATAGTCACACGTGATGGGCCATGGGTTAATGTGACCACCACTCATGGAATCGAACTTCAGTGCCATGAAGGACACTTTATGTGTGTTTACAGACTCAGTGGATGGTACTTTGCCAAAACACAGGGCCTCCTGGGTAACCTGGATACAGAGCATTTCAACGAGCTAATCAAACCAGATGGATTCATTGCAAACACCTTGATTGACTTTGTAAACAGTTATGAAGTGACTGGCCTGAGCGAATGCCAGATTCCAGCAAACTTTGAATTGTCTGAGGATCCATCCTGCTTTACTGCTGACCAAAACACCATCAAGGAAAAATGCCGAGATATCTTTAGCCCAGAGTCCTTCCTTGTCCCCATCTATGATACCATCAACCCGGAACCATTCTTACAAACATGTTTGGAAATGGCTGAAAAGTGTATGGCCACTGAGGAGATTGTCAATCCCTACATTACCCTTGGACGAACTGAAGGAATTTTTATAGACATTCCAGACTCTGGTGAGTGAAGTAGTATTTTCCCAGCTGGTGTTTGGTAATTGTTTGCTCATACCCAGCCATAAGTTGGTATGAGCTGTTTTCTTCAAGGGGCATGGGCATTTTCCATCTGTTTGTCAATATTTGTACAGACAGTGCTATTTCACCCACATTGTTCAGTGGGTTTTTCCCAAATTTTGACAAAATGATCCTTTGGTTGGGGGCTTTGTAGGGTTGTCAGTAAATGTACAAAATGCAGGTTCAAAGGTCATTCAGGGACTTCTTTTGCAAATATTTTTGAAGCTTCTCTTCCCATATAAAGTAATGAATCTTTGTGCAATTGAGCCACATTAATCCTTTAGTAGTAGGTGTCCAGGAACTGAAGATCAAAGCTGGTAAAGGTGTCTTTGAGAGGTGAAAGTCAGAAGAGACATGCAAAACTGCTTTTGTCATAAATACTTGGAGATTTTTTGAAAAGGGGTCATAGTTATTGTGAAATTGTTGGTCTTTTGCAGTCTTTGAAAGACTTGAAGCCAAATATTCGTTTGAGGGTCATTTGGGGTCATCATACAGAAATATGCAATTCGTCTGTATCAGGGGTAATATGGATTTGTGTAAGAGTTTCAGCCTGCACATTCAAGTATGGGTTGCTTCACCATTGTGCACTAGTTGAAGGATTTGCAGAAATGAGCAAAATTATCTCATAAAGTGGAGTTAGAGACAGGGAAGGAAAAGGACTTTACTCAGATATTATGTTGAAGATGTGTGGTACATGTCAATGTTCTTTTTTAGGTGTAGGAATTAAAGGTAAATATTTCATTTAAAATGCAACAACATGGCATACAAACAAAATACCTCTAATAATTATTTAACTGTTCAGTCTCACCAATAAAATCTAGCAATAGCTCGTCTCCTCAAAATAGTATGCATTACAAGAGTAATGAATGTTGCATCATTTGAATTTTTGAAAGTTTGGATTGAACAAATTATCTTTGAGCAACAAGTAACCAAGTTTCTTCCAGTGAGAGTCTCATTTCTTGAAAAGAAAGTTACCATTCTGCCTTATTTTGAATTGTCAATCATTCTGTATCTATCAATATTGGCTTAAAAAATATGAATATTTTCTGTAAAACAAACGCTATATTTCCCTTTAAGCTAATCCAGTTGCTTGACTGTGAGTTTGTAACATTAGGCCAGCAAAGAGATTCCTCTTTCCCTACCCAGGTGTACCTTAAGTTGTAGACACTGCAACTGCTAAATCAAATTTGATCAAAAGTGTTGCAATAAGATCTCTTTTGCAAACACTCCATTTGAGTATCTAAGGTATCCTAAAGCAGCAAACTGTTTATTTTTTTACCTCTCTTCTGTTTTCTTCAGCTGATCCTTCTCATGTGTTGGGGGAACTCTACCCCAGACCTGCAGTAACAACATCTGACATCGTCTTCATCATCTCAGAACATTATAGCATGCTTACCAGTGTCACAGAAGAGGAACTTAAACAACACATCAAGGACCTTTATGTCAGCATCCGTGTACAATACCCAGAATCTCAATTTGCTATTGTTGCATATGGTGGACCAGAGTATGAGCATTGCACTCCTCACCTTCACTCCAATGAAATGGAATCCTTCACAAGTGTCAACTTTGATCGGGCTGTAGAAAGCTTAGAGTTCTGTAATGATGTTTCAAGCTGTACATGTTCCCCATCCAAGGGTGATGCTCTGAAGGCAGTGCGCTATGCTAGTAATCTGCTTCTGCGAGACAATGCTGGCAAGGTCTTCATCCTAATTGATAATAATGAGCAAGAGGTTAGTTGTATAAAATATATTAGTAGAGCAATTGCTTATTTTCTGTGCTGTTTTCACATAAATGTGTTTTTAAAGATGAAGCAATTTTCATCAGTGATAATAGCAAGGCTTTTGGAATTTTGTGTTACTTTGAATGGCTTGTGCAAATGTGGAGGGTGAGGGGCCGTATCCTTCATCCTCATTTTGGGGTAATGAAATAGGGTGGGGAAAGGACTTCATTTGAGAGAATACAACCTTTGCCCTGCCCCCAAAATTTTGGAAATCCAGTGCATACCAGTTGCTTCATTTGTTAGTGTTTGTGCTTGATATTATTAGCTGTATGTTCCTGTTGTAAAGGTATTTCAAGATGCTGCCCTCCTCTTTTCAGTATGATGAAAGTACACGCCTGATCGTTGCTGATACTTTGGCCAACAACTCTGTCACCTTCAATGTCATCTCAAAGTACAGCCAGTTAGAGAAGACCATTGGTAAGGTGCCCATCATTGGAATTGACTCTAATGGACGTGTCCTATTCAACAAACGCAACAGTGCAGAAAGCATCACAGAAGTCCTTGACACACCAAAGGGAACTTATGCCAAACTTGCCACAGCAACTGAGGGTGAGTTAAACATCTTGTGATTTGATTTGTGTGTATTTTGTAGTACCAAAATTGATGTTGTTTTGGTACACTCTTGGATATCAAATGATTTGGAATTTGAAATTTTTTGACTAAAGTGTGTCTCATTGTATGTGACAATTGCAAGACTTTTCACTTGAAAGAAAATATTTTATAGGAACATGCCTTGGGTGGATCAAGGATTTGTAGCATGGGAGGAGAGGGGATGTGCCATTTTTGCAGAAAGAACCTTCTACATGTGTATCAGTGTGTATAAGAGTGAAGAAAAATGCCTAGAAAGCCCTTACATTTCATTTCCCATGTCACAAGGGCTTCATTGTAAAAATCAGAACAGTGCAATTTTTCATTGCTTCATTTGTATTGAATGAATGCAAAAATTACAAGTTCAGACCATGCTCATGCCTGTTTCAATGACTAAATACTCCCGTGAGTAACAGATTTTTTTGCAGTTTAAGTTTTAGCCTTTCACTTCTCTGCATTAATAGCAATCCAGCTGAAAAGACTAGAAACTGTGGTCGTTAGTGACGTATTTCATTCAAGGCTGGGGGATTATCTTACAGCATTTAACTCTCTGAGGAAATCTTCTTGATGGTGACATTTATGTACAACTAAATATCAAGCTGACTTTTGTTGTGCTTTTGAGAATTTCTTTTTATGCTATTATTTTTTCATCCCATTTATTTAGAACATCCCTGATTATCAAAAGTGCTGTTTCCTAAGGGTCTTTGAACTGTTAATTGCTCGAAAATTGTAATTAAAGGTGTTTATCATCTTCCTTCACAGGAGCTATGTTGGGTATCAACTATTTGAAAGACGGAAACACAGATTTACAGCCAGTATTGAAGAAATTGTTGAAAAACGAAATAGGAGCTTATGCAGCTAAGAACAACATCGTTTGCAAGAATGTTTTGGACATTTATGGCAGACCTAGCTCAAAATGTTTTGAAGTATAGGAAAAGGACTGAGAACTTTTATTGAACCCACCCAGAATATGACAATGGACTAGAAACAAAAAATGTAAAAGTATTTTAAAAATCCAAAGAAGTTGTTTTAATTTATGTTCTACAGGGATCTGGAGGGGGAGTTTACTTATAGTCTTGAAAAGGCCTGTTTATTTACGCTGATAGTGTTTCAAAAGACATTGCTGGCTGTGTATTGCCAATTAGAAGAATTTGATTGACAGATGTCTTAGAAATGGAACGATATTCAGCATCAAAATTCTCATGGAAGACAGGTTAAAGATATCTCTGAGATGGTTAGCATCCCTCTGTATAGTTCATATCAAGAACACTTCATTCCATTGATTTTGTTATTTTGTATGAAAAGTTTTGTTTTTTTTTGTACCTGAATATTATTGCAATTTTTTGGCATGGAAATACAGAGCAAATGTAACCACTAGCAGTCTAATGCAGCTACATCACCAATAAAGTATTTTGATCTAGCATACAAAAGTTGAAGTGTAATTGTTTATCTTTGAAAGTGTTATAGTTTATCTTTGCATTGTTTTTGATATAAGCTGTGTAGTAGGTTTTGATGTTGGTGTCATCATCACCCTAATATGTTTGCTGTTCCAGTCAATGAAGAGCAGGGTCCACTTTTTTTGAAGATCAGGTTGTGCAAAGGTCTGTTAGTCTCCCAAAGGTATGTTATCCTCACTGGATATCTTCCTGTGCAATACATTTGTTCCATATCTCAACAGAAACATTTAAATCGACACAAAGATTTCTCTTTTCAGAGACCAGGTCTCCACTTTGTTTAGTTCAGTAACTTGAGAGTCCCCCATATCTTTTTTGGAGTAGCTCATCTTGGTACTGAAACAA
>WURT03649312.1:0-19185 GCA_009936505.3 Holothuria glaberrima | reverse complement strand
AGAGTGTTTGGATTTATTTTATTCTTAATATCGGCTTTGAAATGCTTGCGAGCGCCATTCTCGGGGCCACCATGCTACGTTCAGCATTTGAACACCATACGTTCAGCATTTGAACACCATACGTTCAGCATTTGAACACTATATGTTCAGCATTTCAACACTATGCGTTCAGCATTTCAACACAGCCAACACTATGCGTTCAGATTTTGAACACTAGACGCGTTCAGGCTCAGCATTCGAACACTAGACGCGTTCAGCATTTGAACACTAGACGTTCAGCAATTAAAATTGAACACTAGACGCGTCAGGCGTTCAAATACGGTAAGTGTTCAAAAAGGCGGCCGGCGTTCAAAAATGGAGAAAAGGTGTTCAGAATCTCAATACTATAGTTCAAAATATGCTCTGAACGCCAGGATAAGTCCTGTATCTGTTACATTTTCGTGTTCAAAAGTTGAACGCCTGAATTTGCAGTGAAGGGATGACAAGCCGGCACGTATTATTTTTCCCAGGATGTCTGTGGGTATACCGGATCCTCAGGAATTTGCAAAATGTGTTTGAAGTAAAGGTTAGGGTTTAGAAAACGCCAGACGGGCTAAGAATACCCTCTCCATGGGTAATCGGGTGCTGCTGAACCCATGGTGATGATAAAAGTGAGAAATAATGTCCAGAAAGTGGTTTTTCAAGAATGTCTTATATGACCCGAAATAGCGCGCCTGTGCGGAAGTCTCCCTTTCTTTCTCCGAGTTGCCGATGGACTCGGTCACTCATCCAATTATACCGACGGCTGTTGATACGGACGTCATATGCATGATCAATTTGCCGACGGGCTTTCAACCTGAATGGGCCAATTAGATGAAGCTGAAAATCGAAATAGCCGATAATAGACTGGCGGCGCGCGCTCCCGTTCTCTCTCTTTTTTCCTTTTTCCGTCTTCCCTTTCACTCCTTTCCCTTTTTTTCCTCCTCTCTTTTCCTCTTCTTTTTCTTCTCTCCCCTTTTTGCCAACAGACCGAAAATTTGCCGACGGCGACCAAATCATTGGGGGTGTGACACCCCACACCCTCCGCTCGCTACGGCCGGAGTTTGGGCACATATTTTGGCCCTAAATCGCACTTTTTGGGGTGGAATCCACTTTCCGTTCGTCCTTAGGGCCCGCCCAAGGGGTCCCAAAACTATAGGTCACCAAGATTATTAGTTAACCTAGCCCCCAAAATCGATTTTGGTATACGAAGAAAGCGCCCCAAAGGGGTGGGGCCCCGGGAAATTTCCCGATATCCCGGTGGGTCAGTCCGCCCCTGGGTATGTAAACGTACCACTCTATCGATTTCTGAAAACTTTCCGAACATTTTTTGAAAAGGGCCCAAACGCGATTGAGCTAAATATTTCTGTAGGGTGTGGGGCGGGGTGAGGTGAGTTTTCGACCCAGTGATGGATTTGTTTTAAGTTCCAATCACAAGTCGTTCTGAAACTTTCGAAATTTTCATAAATTCTCTCCAAGCCAAATAAAAAAAAAAAAAATCGCGCGCTTCGCGCGTTTGCAGGAACTCCTCATGGCTGTGCTTATTATTAAGACCGTCTCAGACGTATTCGCACTATTCAGCGGTTAGGGCTTTAGGCCGATTGTTCGTGCACGGATGATAGATTATAGAAGAGCATAGCATTGCAAAAATGACAAAAATGCGAAACATGGAAATTCAAGGGAAGACGTTTTCATGAGAATTGAAAGCTTTTACGAATTATCATGGGAAAGGCTCGCCGTCTAATTGATAGATAAATTTTATTGGGGGATTGAGAGTTTCTCTAGCATAGTCTGCATGGGACTTTAGTCATAGAAAAGATTTCTAACGGAGAGTTACGGCGAGCTTTGCGCGCATTTGTCACGGTTCGCACTCCACATCTCATGACCGCATGGTAATGGTATTCGGACTAATAACAGAGGTACATCTCCAACCTATGTACAGTAGGGACAACACATCAAAGGATGATCCTAGAATAATCTTAAATCACGAGTTGCCAATACAATATCATTTGTACTGTCGTGTGATGTGGCATATTGGAAGAATGTATTTTCATTATACATTTTTGTAGAACTGGTACCATGCCACAGCCAAAATATCACCAATTAATGAGAATTTCCAAGGATGTTATTACTGTACCCCCACCCCGGACGGTTAAGGATCAGGATGGTACAACCCATGACAGGTAGGTATATGTACAATTTACACTGACATTATGGGATATTTGGGGTGGGATTTCAGCATAATCTATTGTGCCCCCATCACCAACTCCTGGCGGCGCTACTGTATTATTTCATTCATAACAATCATGGTCAGCATCGATGAAAACAAGTGAGCTGACCTCTAAAATGGCCAATTCTAGCTAACGTAACGACTTCATGACCCTTTTACTAAAATTGCTGAACAGCCCATAGAAACCATTATTCAATGATGATACTGACCACATGTTATGAACATCAATTTGTGTTGAGAAGAAACCTTGATCCCAAAATGGCCCTTTTGTGCTAAAATCCCCTGGTTGACACGTTTGACTTTAAAATCCTTAATAACCTTTGTCCCCTTAAAAATCCTTTTCATTGAAATCTGGCAGGTTGAAAAATGGGTCTGGGAAGTGTCATTTCTTGCGATCTGGCAAGTATTTTTGTCCAATATTTCCGGTACGCTACGCGTCAACTGATGGTGGCGCTCCGCTTAGATAGTGTCAAAGGGAAGCTCACTGCAATTTGCCGCGGACGCGAGAAACTCCCAGTTCGCCCCTGTACTCCGTCTTTCTTCTGTAATTTTTTCTTATATCAATTTTATGTCTACTACTTCTCATTTTCAGGCAGTTTGTTTTACTTTGTACCCAGTGCCAGGCCGTGAAAGAACAGTCCTTTGGGACTCAGTGAACCGGTCACCTTGGTTAAAAGAGTTTACAATTAATAAAAAAAATACTAAGAAGGTTTTATCGCACGCTTCGCATGCACTACCAGAAAAAATGGCAATTGAAATTTTGTCTGGTACTGGGAAATTTCTTCAGTGTATACTTCCATATATACTAGCAACGTCTTTGTAACTTGAAGCTCTGGGTACGGGTCACTGATATAGTATAATGTTTGTCATTAAATGCACCATGGTCCTTGCAAGCAGATTCCAAAACCCTACTTACTGTATAAGAAATCGCAATTCTCGATAAATTTTTCGGTTACTTTCGCATGGGCCTAATAAAAGTGCTATGTCTCGTTACTACGGCTGTACGGCTGTGCTTAGGAAAACTTCGGTGGGATTGCCTCGTTATTAATTCAGGTAAGGCAGCTTGAGGAAGTTACAATTTCCAAAACCCTCGCTACACCTCTCGCTGTTCAATTTTCCCACCAACTATATACTACCATCCTCAGCAAATTGACTGACGATTAGGCTACTATCTTAAATTGTATTGAGTATTGTACTGAGAAAGTTTTCCACAGTATTATCAAAATCGATCATCATAAAAAACATTTCATTTGCATTTCAAATTACACATGGGGTAAGAAGGATTTTTTTCAAGAAATGGTCCAGAATGACCGCAGAAGCTGTCACATTTAAGAAAAATTACTCGGGGAGGACCCTCAGTCCCCAACCTTTTTTCATACTAATAAAAAAGTTCTACAAAAATGAAACATGAAAGAAAGAACCATAGAGCAGACGATAGGTTCCTATATCCTGCTCTATAGAAAGAACAATCACCTAGGGAAAAAAGGAAAATTTTTTATGTTATGAACAATGCTGCATTTAAATTAAAGAAAAACAATAGGCTACAATTTAATGTCTCAAACACTGTTTTCTTCGGCACGTTTCGTCTGTTCGTGTGCACCTCTTTTAAATATTGTTTCGGGATTCGGGGTTGCCACTCGCAGACTTCCGTCTGCAAGTGGCTTATCGTACTGCACAACAGACACAAGAGAACGTTTGCTAGGCTATGAGATATTTAGAAACCGAGCCGTAAAACCTCATCTAACTAACTATGACATAAGGTATGAAATTTTCGACTTTGCATATCATTGAACTCTATCTACCCATACGTTACTTGGTAGGTGGGAAGAGCTTGTATTATTTAGCATTATGAAACGGAACAGAAGACACTCAAGTAAATGTTCAGCGCGCGAAGCGCGCCGATAAAATTCTGGTTCCTATTGAAGAAGAATGACCCTCTTCGGAGCAGAAACAGGTAAACCGTCCGTGCGACTGGACGTATCGGCGACTACATACTCTACAGTATCGACTAAGGTTCCTGACTAAATTATAAAAAATTCCTGACTGGGAGGTGGCATCCTTCATCGACGAAGGCATGCGCCCTTCACCCACCTGGTGCCACCCGTGTTGCTTATTCCCTTTGAGGAGGCGTCAAATCCATAAGTCAGTAAGCCTATAGAACGAGTTCCAAGTACATTTTGCTGACCTGGCTAGCTTGATATTTTAGACATTTTATGGGTAAGATACCGTACCAATTTGTCTAACACCCTAAACATTCTGTTCTTATCATGACTAGGCTATGACAGATTAAGTGGAGATTGTCAAAGAATGCCAGTTTTAGCAGATAAAGTTTTTTTTTAAATGTTGACTCGACAGACTGTGAAAGCACATTAAAAAGGGTTTTTAACGCAATATTTCATTAAAGCTCCAACTCAATTAAACGTTAAAATTAAATAAAATTAAATAAACATTTTCAAAATCCATTTTGAAAAATTAGTTCTTTAGCTGCTGTGATTCGGACATGTAAAAGCCAACGGATGCCTCACACTGTAATACCATACAGTCTGCTACTGTAAACTATTTCCCATCAATTTGTCGCTTTTTTTTATTTTATTGCTATTTTATTGTTATTTTCACCATATTTGTTTTCATGTCCCGTATACGTATACGTGGGGTTTATATACTTCTTAGAATCATGTTTCTCCCATAACATCCAGTATAAAGGGAACAGATGGTCGTATGCGGGCAAGGCCATCGAGTAACCACCGTCCCTTAGAGAAGCTTAGTTAACTAGTGCGGACCAAGGAGAGGATAAAGATGCTCTTCCCGATTTCATGGGATTCAAATTAATCGTAGGTAAGAGGGGTTACGATATTATGCGTGTTATCACAAGGGTACTATCAGGTGGGAAAAGGGGCTATGACTTCTTCTTCTGCTAATTTTTCTAATTTCTTTGGCAGATTCTTTAACAAGAACCCGAAATTTAAGGCGCCCTTCGGTCTGGCCTTAACTCGGTTCTTCCATGTCTTATTCCATAGAGCATAAAATTAAATAGCATCGTGCACTGTGATTTTTCATTGGTTTATTCTTGTATTTTTGGATAAATTTAATTTATTTGCATATATGACGGATCAAAAGTAAAAAGAACACGATTAGATACAATCATACAACATGCGTAATGGGGGGGGGGGGGAAAGACAGAAAACTGGTGGCTGCGGGACTAAAACTACCCCAGTGAAAATGTAATGGCTATACTTTGCCGCCCTCCCTTCAATATTACCGCCTCCCTCCAATTTGCAAGGACAAACCCCTTAACTTCTTAATTTCTCCGCTTTGCGAAATATATCAAGCTGCTTCTAGTTATTTTTTCCGAATCTGCAGAGTAGATTTCATAGGGGATATAGTGTATAGTATCCCCTATCCAATTTCATGGGGGTATATATCCCCCATCCCTCCTTCAGGGTCGTTGCCCATGGGGTCAGGGAAATTCCCTGTTCACATATATGATACCGAAAAGTCTGACACGCAGACATATTTTTGTATTCCCATATGAAAAAACTATCATACAAAAACAATAAAATGCCTAAAGTCAACATCAAAACAAGGTGAAATATAGAACACTCTTACTCAATTTGGAGTGAAAAACTTACATGAAACACAGGTAGCTGTATTTTATATACAGAAACTTAATCTACATATAACTTTTCTACTACATTCTGGCACATGCTTTCCCCTGTTAGATGGAGTCGATCTTGGCACTCAAATGAAACACAAGCAGAAAAATTGATGCCGGTACTATCGCAAGTAATCATGCAGTTCAAGTTAAAATATTTTTGTAATTTGGTTTCATATACATGAGTAGTAATTACCAGGGTCAGCCTTAAAAATAACTGCTGTGCATTTTTATTTTGTATAGCATGGCATGGTTGCTTTAATTATATTCTATTCCAAATGCGACAAATCTCCAAACGAAAAGTGAAACTGAAAAAGTGACTTTTTTGCATGTGTACATCCGTCACAGAGAGTTATAATGTCAACATATGGTTTGTTCGGGGAGGGAGATTGAAAGGCATGTCAAATTATACACCACAACGTAGGTAAAACCGAACGCCCTATCTACAGCCATTTATAGCTGGTAGAAATAAATAAAGATGGCTGAAATTAAAATGTACCTGCGAATTTATGGAAATGCCCAGTTGTTCCTTTTTTATTTTCAGATTAGTAGACTCGCGGAACTTGCCAACGATTCGTTCTGAGAGACGGGTGGATATGATGCATGTAGGCTATGCTATTCCCGGTAGAGACAGGCCTTCCCGAAATGTAGTTTATCTATTTTGGCTCTTAAAGGGAAAATGCAGTCCCCCAATTTGAAGTAGTGAACCCTGGTACATAGAATAACTCATTGGTTTACCCTCAATAGTCAATGATTTTACATAGGAACATTATGAAAATACTTGTGCAAGAAGTAAGAGATCTGTCAGATTTAGCAAATTTTTGAAAATAAACTTGGGACTGCCTTCTCCCTTTAAAGAACGAGCTGGCCTGCGCTTCGCATTTCTAAGTCGGATTTACCGACAAAAAATACTATGAGTAGGCTAAACACGGTAAACTACCATGCATAAGAGTGTGTAGCCAAGCTGTGAAAAATATGCTATGAAGATACATGCTTTGGCTTCATACAAGAAATTACCCCCTCCCTCTCACTCCTCATACCGGTCTCAGGCTGGAAAGCTTTTGTAGGCTACATTACCCTCCCTCCAGTCGGGGAAGTTGCTATAGCCCACGTCTCTGTATGACTCTCTCCCTCAACTCCCTTCTTTGTTTTCTTCTTATCTCAGGATTTTTTTCTCTTCCGTCTTTCCCCTCATATTGCTCACTGGTACATAATCTTTCAAACAGTTGGGAGGGGAGACGACCCGTCCTCCAGAAACAGTGTATAGTTGACATCATGATGCAGCCTGTTTGACAAGTTGACGGGTACACGACATTGGAGTTCCCACAACTCGAATTGTTGCAGAAATCTGTTGTCTGTTGACACTCTCTAATGCATAGGCATAGAGGTCGTTACGTCATGGCTCAGTAGGTTTTGACCCGCGCGAAACAGGAAGAATCGAGGCCACTGCACAACTAGCGTTAGGATATGTTGAATGTGAAAATGGCGACCGAGGATCAAGAAGTGATCATTTCTCAAGTCGAATTACAAGCCGAGGAGGTTGAAATCGAAACACTTCCAATTGGAACGATTGAAAATGTTCCAGCAGAAAGTATTGTCGCAATTCCTGTTGATCAGATGGACAATGTAGCCACGATAGAAACAGTTGAAGTTGACGATGGGGCTCCACTTACCATAGCTACTTTACCTTTGGATGAAATATCTGATAGGGAAGAAAATATTGTTCTTCAACCTAGAGAAGAAGTTGTCGGAGATGTGGACGATTTAGGAAGCACTTCATATATTATTGATTCTGATTCGGTTCCTGTACCCTCCGCAGATGATTCTGAAGAAGTTCTCGTCGGAGCAAGTAAAAGGAAGAGGAGTAAAAAGGCTTCACGAACAAGAGTTCTCGCTAGTGGCGAAATGAGTTTCGACAGTTCTGAAAAAAGTTATGCTCGAAAATGGGAGCAAAAACAAGTTCAGATAAAAACTTTAGAGGGTGAATTTTCAGTTACAATGTGGGCATCAGGTAGGTAAAACGTGCCACACACTTAAATACGAATGTATGGAAAAGTTGACATGAAATAATGGACTTCCAAAGACGGTTGTGTTTGTTTACATGACAGACATCCCTTGCCAGTCTGTTTCGGAGTAAATTTATCCCTGCGCTCTGCACAACATGTTGTTTGTCACAAATTTTGCTGCTTTAGTATGAATCCCGTGGCCAAATTACATCAAATAAACGCATCAGAATACTTTTTTCGACATTTGCTGTGAAGTTTTCGTTAAAATTAGGTTTTGGGAAATCAATTTCGGCCATTTTTTGCGGCCATGTTTTACCCATGGGCGCAGCCATAACTAAACATGGCGTTTAAAGATGGCGTCGAATTTTCGTTGCCTGAAATGGAGATGCATAGGCACCAAATCTTGTTCCATCGATCGTATTGCAGGCCCATCTCAGGGTGGAACTTTTTCAGATCGTCAAGAAAGTACAATCACTTTCGCGAGATTTAATTTTGTGGTAAAATGTCTTGTCATTTTCTGTAAATTGATAAGGATGTGAACAGTGCTCAAGATACGTTACTACACGCATACACACAGTGCTCAACGTACAGTGCAGTGATACAAATATGCCTATTGTTGGGTAGTGCACTTACCTTACATGCACAACGAGCTTGCCATGTGTGTAATTGCCCGGCGCCCGTGTGTGACATTGACAGTTCAAACGAAGTTGCAACACAACTACACTGCTCACCCCAAAAGAAATCGAATTTCGAGATACATGTTTTAGTGCTATATTGTGTATAAATGACGGACATAGATATTGAGCTGTTGTTTCAAAACTAAGAGGAACAAACATGTCACAAGTACAAGTTATGGGCAGTTTCAATGTTCAGGAAAATCATGGCATAATTTAAGATCATCGACTTGCCAGCTGTTACTGACTTCCAGTCACCTAACTAAATCGAGCAGGCCAAGTAAAGAAAATTGCCTCGAAATTTGCTGAAAAGTCACTGTTTAGCCTACATCATTCTTGGGGGAAAAGTAAGGCCTTCTGTAGTCTGTGTGTTTAATGGAAAGGGTGATGTATGGAAAGACCACACCATATTTAGCCAAGGGGTTCCACTCCTCAAAGCCCAAGTTCTGCTAACTTGTTCTCTTTTCATTGGCTGGGCCAGGGTCCTGGGGGGGGGGGGGCATGGCTTGAAGGGATCTGAGACAAATGCCCAGGGATATTTCCTGCCTTGTCGGAACATGACCATATTTAATCTGCTAGTCCAGTACAAAAATGAATGTATAGAATAAGGCTAGAATGTAATGCTGGGTCCTGTTCGAGAGCTACTTCTTACCGCTACCAGGCAATTCCACATGACATCTTGCCTTGGTACAGTTCTCACCAGGGCTGGAGAAAATGTTTATTTCACAGTTAGTCAAATTTTCCATTATTTTCTGTATTTTCTTGTACAAAATGGTAAATGTCTTTCCAATATCTGGAATTTCGACCATTAGTTCTCACAATGATTATTTCTCCTCTGGACAAAATTTTTCAGACCTTCTGGTGGGGAAAGTTGCCTGAGGGGTAATATGAAAATGAAGCAGTGAGTGAATAACGCTGTTTCCTAGAATGCGAATAGAGACCTACTGTACTATTAATTGTTTTGCAGTGATTCTGTCTTGATTCTATCAGAAAGTTTGTTTGATCTTCACCAACGTAGCTTGTTTAGGATTGACTATAGGTGGAAAAAAGTCAGGAATGTGTCAATGTGGGAAGCTCCTTGCAGGGAAATTTTGGCACTTGGAGGGAAAAAAAATATAGGGTAGGTGAAAGGAAATTTAGCTAGTTTTTCTTGTGAAAACATGTAAAAATTTTGCACAGGAAATGTGACTTTCTTGCCAGGAAAATGACATTATTGGCAGTCATTGGATTGGCATTCTCCATAACATAAAAATTGAAAATCCAGTTAAGGAAGATGTGGTCACTTGTATGCCAAATTGCCAATTTGTCATTTCTTGCTCATGGTTCATGAAAGCCCACATTTGGTTAGTTTTGCCTGTTGCTGCTCTGTTGCAATTAAAATGGTGGGATAGGAAATTATTTTATAGAGTGTTTCTGTACTTTGTACAAATATGAGGGGAGACCTACCCTTTGACACTGTGAGTATGGAAAGTTCACTTCAGAAGTTGGGTGGTTTTCTAAATGGGAGCAAAGTAAAGAATATTTTGGTATTATAAAATGATTGAAATTTTAGAAGAAATTGTCCTTGCTTTACTGGTAGCATGTCTTAAAATAATTCTGATGCAAAAATATTCCACTTTTTTGACACTTAATGGTTTCTTTTTTTTTCGTAATGAACATTGTTACTTGTAGAGATGGTGTTGCTTTTGTGAAATGAAATTAGTACCCAAACAGCAGCCATGGTGAGACTGCATTTAGATGGAGTATTTTCATGAAATTCGTTCTCCACTGTTAGCTGTACTATAGATCTGCTGCAGGACTGGAAATAAAAGGCCATGGCCTTCATATTTTTGGCAATGGCCCTAAGTGTACTGTACCTTAAGTCTAGCTCCCATTGCCATAGCTTGTTCTGTGGTTTTGAAATTTATTCACTGAATGTGAAATAGACAGTGTCACAAAATTTAAGTAATGATGTCCTGCTTGTACAATTAACATTACGTGGTTTTGTTTGTTTATATGACCTTGAAAGTTTCCTATTTTTTTTGCATAGCATGTTGCGCAGATAGTCGGGTCATCCTAAAACAGTAAGAAAGTGATCATATTTTGGCTCAAGACACATTTACTTCCAGAAAAACAAAGACACAAAGAGTGACAAAGACTGCAATTTGAGTGTTACAAGAATGACATCACATATTATTGCACAATGTGCCATTTTCAATTGAGTGGATAAATTTCAACAACCTCTATCTCAGCTCAGAGACATCCTAAGAAGATGGGAGTTAAACTATTTCGATTGGAGATGAGCTTTGTACTGTAACATCCACTTGAAATTTCACACTATAGGTAGTTAAGGTACCAGTTGTACCATACACTTTTATTGGTGGCATATAAATGGCATACTTATTTTTCAAAGCCACCTTGGCCTTTGTGCCCTTCCTACAAAATACAACCAAGCATGTACCAGATAACACAGTAAGATCTTTTTGTTTGGCCTTGGTGCCCCTTGAGAAGCCTAAATCAGGCCTTTTCATTTAAGGTGAGCTATAGCTCGGCAGTGCCTAAACTCGCCTAAAATGAATTTGAGGCGAGTCATTTACTACTCACCTTGACTTTCAAAAAAGCTTGTCTACAAGAGCTTAGCAAGCTTTCTGATGCTTGTAACATCAGTAAAAATTTAGGAAACAGCTAGCCATATCAGCTCTTAGGAGAGCTGTTATGTACTCACCTTCGGTTTTAAAATGTAAAGACACACAACATTTGTTGTTGCAGGAGACCATAGTTCAGCAGACATCATTTTGGTTTTGATGAATGCTATGAATGTTGACATTTGGACATTTGAGATTTTAAAATGTGTGTTCAGTCAATACTCCTGTTCCGCTTCAAAATTTCGATCTCCTAGACGAATGATTTATTTAAAGAAATGATGCATAATTTGTATAATTATAATCTAAAATGGATATAGAATTTCAAATTTGTACCATGAGAGTTCCACATCTTTACCTGTGTTTTCATTTGTTTGTCTTACTGTTGTCTCACTGCTTACTTTCTTTCTTTTTTTTTTTTCTATTTCAGAAGAGAAGAAACACTTGTCAGATGAACCAACACAGCCTTCAAGTCAGACCATCTCAGTCCCAGTGTCAGACAGTGGAAGCTTACACACGTCAGAACCTCCAGATTATTCTGAATATCTCACAGGAAAGAAACTCCCTCCTGATGGCATTCCAGGCATTGACCTTAGTGATCCAAAACAACTAGCAGAATTTGCAAGAAGTGCCAGGTAAGGTGCTGGTTAATTTTTATGGTTTGTTCAAATATTTATTGCGTGCAACTAAGGGATGCCAATTCTTGCTGCCCGCAGCTCCTGGCACATGGCACAGACCTGGCAGTATCTCGCCGTGATATTGTCCGGACTTGCCCGCAGGTGTGCATGGAAGTCCGAGTTGCCCACAGCGAAGTTTTGAACATGCTCAAAACTTGGTCCGGGTAAGCTGCGTGAGTTTGTCCGCAGAGGGCATGCAGAACACCAGCAGGAGGCCCGTAGCATCCCCAAGTCACAGGTAGTTAACCCGCTTGAAGAAAGTATGTTAGCCGTGGACCTGTGGCAATTTCGCGCGAGCGCATGTCAGATGCGGGGCATGGAGCGTGCATTTTGCTGGTAAGGAACAGTGTTGGTACTGCCAACCTGCGTGTAGCCCATCCTTTTTACGGGCATGGAGCGAGGTACACCAGGAAAGTGAGGGCATATTGAGGGCCAGTTACTGCCTTCCTGCTGGTAATCGAGGGCTGGCTGCGGGCAAGTTGCTGGCATTCTGCGACTACCTCTGCCATGTAAATAGTCCCCTCAAAGGAATTCCTTCAGTCGTCAGTCTGGTTTTGAAGAGAGGGGACCTCTCTTCAGGATGGCTATTCAGTATCAACAGGGCATCATTCAGGTACAACTCTGCCTCATGCAGGTAAAAGTGCAGCTGCATCGCATCAGAAGGAGGAGGGATCAGAGGAGGCGAAGAAGATTGTGGGCCCGGGGGTGGTTGTGTCCTGAGAGAGGCAGAGGATTTGGATTGTACGACCAGCTCATGGTGGAGTTACGTGGGGAGGATCAGGCATTGTTTGTGAATTTCATGTGGAAACCCCCGGAAATGTTCGACGAACTTTTGCTGAGAGCGGGGGCCCCCGCATAATCAAGCAAACCTCATCAATCCGAGATACCTTGGAGCCTGGACTGAAACTGGCACTTACACTGAGACATTTGGTGTCCGCTAAGGATTTCCTGGACTTCCCGGCCCTCCTCAGACTGGCCCTCGTCCGGCCGGTGGACGTCATCCATGACTTCTTGCCATACAGGGACCTCTGGCTGTTTAGGTTGTTCAGGTTGTTCAGGCTGTTCAGGGGATTGTGGACAGCTCTCTGAAGATACTGAAGAGCTCTCTCGGCCCTTGCCGCCCTTGGTGCGCTTCGTGGATGACTCAGAAGTTGACCGACGGGGCATCTTGACACTATGAAATATGGCTTAGAAGTAATGACCTTTCTACCTGTCCTGTGCTTATATGCCCGTTAGCAGCATGCGCAACCCTCGCACCTTGCAGGCATCTCTCACACAGGTGTCACGAAGCTGACACACAGGTAACCTGCAGTACAAGTATGTGGCCCGGAGCTAACACGGACCCATCTGTAAGCTCCTGGCGTGCATGTCAAACGGAGCACACGCAAGTACCACACATCTAGCAAGCAGGTTCCACACGAAACCCACCCAAATCTTGGCCTGCCTGGAGCAATTTTCCTGCGTGCAACAAAATCCATGCACACAACAAGCCTGTGTAGCCTGCCCACAATAATTTGACTGGGCCTTTAGGGAAATGGGAATATCATGTTTTGAAAAGATGTGTTTGTGTGATTCAGGCATTGTGCTCTTATTACAGTTACATGTAGCCTATTTATTGCAATGTTAAATGCATTACTAAGTGGGTATAGAACTTGGCAAGAAAATAGACATGGTCAGTATGAAAGTTTATAGCATTTCCTTTTGTAGCTATCAGAAACTTCTATATTGAAACAAAATGAGTGAGTGATAATGCTTTGAAGAATGTATATGTTTATCTGAATTAAATGACATCTTTGAATGTGGTTAGGTAGTCACTTGCCACAGAAACAATAAACATGAATGTAATTGTTATTTCACTAGAGTTATTGATGGTGGAGACTTTTGATGATACACCTAGTGTACAATACTGAATTGTAACCACCAGTTTTCACAATACAAATTTCTTGATCTTAACATTTCTTTATGTAGGATAAAACCAAAGAAGGCCAAAGATGATGATATTCCAAGGACTATAGCTTGCCCTCATAAGGTAGGAAGTCAGTGCACACTTTAGTTTTCCTTATGTTTTCATTTGCTTGTTGGTGATTTGTCACTGCTTGTGGGGGCTGGTCAGGCCTTACCAGCACACAGGAATGCTAACCACCTTAAACCTCAGAAAAGCTTTTTCCTGTCACAAATTTTAGAATATATAACAAGATAGTAGTTCCTTTTTTTGGGAGCCAAGGCCTTTGCTATTAATACCAAGGCTATGGTCTTATGGCCTTTTTTTGTTTCCAATCCTGAAGATCTTCAGGGAGTAACATTTCCTACTAATATTTGCTACAAAGTGTTTACAATCGTTTCATTTGTTCATTTCGTATTAAAACATGATGAGTTTTATGGACAGAATAGCATCTTTGCTTGTCAGAACATCTTAAATATTTAAGGTCTTCTGCCATATATCATTACAGGAAAGTGACATTCTCACGCCTCTAACCACCCAAACCTGAGGGAGTTGCGTAAACCAAACATCACTTTTAATCATGTGTCCATAGCCATGGGGGTGGGAAAAGAATGGTTACCCTTCAGACCAAAATTTTTTACCTTACCCCACCATCCCCTCCCCATCAGAATAAAAGTTAAGAAAGCCTCTAAGCTCTTACACTGGGTTTCAACAAAAGATTGTGCACTATGTTATGCACTTTCTGATATTTCTGTATTGTGGCAGGGTTGGTGGGGAGGGATGTCATGGATAAGCTCCTCTCATCATCTTCATTCATTTCTTTGCTCTTGTCTGTTATACTGATCCACCCTACATTGTTTATTACTGCCTATGTAGTGATAATCTTGTGTGTTTGTGTGTGTGTATGTACATGTGTGTTTGTGGGGTACTATCACTGCTTATGACTTATCAGGATTTTGTTCTATTGTAATTTGTAAGGATTATTTGTGGTCCTAGATTTTTTGTTGGGCCAAAGATTCCATTCCAAGAGTTGGGGTCTGCTTGGCCTGATTGGCTCTCAGTTTATGATGGAAGGCCTGTTTTGACCCTTGCTTGTCATCAACTGTTTTGATGACACAAAAGTATTCACAATAATAACTGGAAAAGAATAGTTTGGTTTAGTTTCTTATCTTCATTTGGAGGAAAATTAATGATCTATGTATGAAAAGATATTTCCCCAACTTTATTATTATTATTATTATTATTATTGTTGTTGTTGTTGTTGTTGTTGTTGTTGTTGTGAAAGTTCCAGGTAAGTGGTATAGACCAGAGATCTGAAACACACAGTGAAGTGAGTGCACCCCATACCCCTAGCTAAGAAAAGCCTAATAAGTAGATAAATAATAATCAGATAGTCTCTTACAACAACTCTTCATAAAAGGAATGTCCCCAAGTCCAAAGGAAGGTCATTCCAAAGTCTTGTAAAATGAACAAAAGGCGAATTATAGAAAGCCTGCATTTTTGCAGTCCAATGAAGAAGCCTTCTTGGGGGCATGAATGCTTGGTTTAATGAATTGATTAAATTCAGCAGGACTATGCCGATGAACAACCTTTCTGACCAAGAGGAAGTCTTTGTAAAGCAAGGTTGTGCTTGATACTGATAACATTAAAATGCTGTAACCTGTTTTCATAAGTTCCTAACTCATTTGGAAATTTTCTCCAATACAAAATTTTGGTAGCCCTCCTTTGGACAGCTTCGATACAGTCTAAATGACATACATTAAAAGGGTGCCAAATAGAACCACAATACAACAAAACAGGTAAGACAAGAGTCTTATATAAAAGTAAGAAAGACTCATGCAGTGTTCCCAGCCTTACCTGAAAAACCTAGAAAAGTTATGGAATTTAAAAAAGATGCTTTAAATCCTGGAAAAGTCATGGAATTTGAGGCAAAAATGCTTCAAATCCTGGAAAAATCATGGAATTTGATTAGCCAAAGACAAACACTGAAGAATTGATTGGCTATGGTGGCTTTTTAGTGTGCTTAGGTGGTTGTGGTACATGAACAAAAAGCCAAGCAAATGGAAGATGACATCAAGACACAAAAAGATGTGGTTAACAAATTATCTGTCTCCCTGCAGAATGTGTAGTATAATGTACCATGTTGATAAGTGGACTATGGATAAAAAGAGTTCTTGTAATCACAGAATCATTTTTACACTAATCAGACTTTGACCATGTTGATGGTTACTTACTAAAACGGCATGACTTTGAATGGTGTGGGACATTCCCAGCAGAATGTTCCTATTTGCAAATGTATCAACTGATATTTACAGTATATATGCAAACAATAAAACACTGCATTTCCAGTTGACTTAAGGTTTGTGTTAGCATGAATAAACATCCAAAATACTGTAAATGTAAAGTTCACACAGGCATAAGGGAAGGCTCACAAATCTAACCCGGCAAACATCCCCAGTGATGTCATGCACTGAAGCATGGGGATTTCTGCCTGGTTGGATTTGTGATACTTCCCTAAGGTGAGGAATGGATGGCTGTAAGGGGTTGGAAAGGAGGCCATTTTATGCCTTTGTTATACTTCTACATGTTCACATTAAACTAAGTGTAAACACTGCTGTAAACTGGTGTAAAAAGTACAGCTTTCAGTTAAAATTAATCTAGTTCAGTACTGAAACTGCTGTTCTTTTGTCTGGACTGGAAATAAGTAAATGTTTTCATCCTGGAATTTTGAAATTTCATCATGGAAAATCATGGAAATATCATGGAATTTTATTTTCTTGGAATGCTGGGAACCCTGTCATAAGGCATCCCACTTGTACAACAAGAAACAAATCCTACCAGTCTAAAAGCAGATTTACAAATATGATCAAAATGATTGCTGAAAGAAAAATTGCTGCTAAACAGAACACCTAAGGAGTTCATAATTCTCAGTAACAGTAAGAGGATTGCTTCCAATACAATAATCATGAAATAAGGCATCACTTGATTTACACCTAGAGATATGCATGATAGCACACTTAGATACATTCAGTGGAAGCTCATTATCAACAGATCACTGGAAAACAGTATTCAAATCATTCTGTAATATATGCTTATCCTCTTCACATGTAATAGGTCGGATAATAGTATGATCATCAGCAAATTGAAATATTGATGAAGAAAGACCACAGGAAATATCACTGACAAAAGCAAGAAACAGTATGTGGCCCAACACAGATCCCTGTGGTACTCCACTATAGATAGTCGTCTGATCAGAAAATGCCCCTTTAAAGATAACCCTTTGTTGGCGCATCCATAGGAAGTCCTGGATCCAGACAAGAATGTTTCCTCTAATCCCCAACCTGTGAAGCTTTGAAATAAGTTTATTATGTGGCAGTCTGTCAAAAGCAGAGCTAAAGTCCAGGAAAACTGCATCCACGAGGTTGCACGAAGTAGTATCCAATGAAGAAGAAATTAGATGATGAACTTTGGATAGCATTAGCTCACAGTTTCTCCCAGGACGAAAGCCAAATTGATTTGTACCAAGAATATTATTTTCATCAAAGAACTTCATGAATCTAGAACAAATAAGCTTTTCCAGAATTTTACTAACAATTGGTGTTAATGAAATCAGTCTATAGCTCGAGGCAACAGCTATTGGCTTTGGTGACCCTTTGTAAACTGGTACAACATTTGCCATTTTCCATTCCAGAGGTACCACTCTTTTGGAGACAGAAAAGTTGAAAAATTGACAAAGAACATGAGATAGCACCATTCTTCCAAGCTTAAGAAAAATTGGCAAAAGCCCATCTGGACCGGCTGATTTACTTGTGTTCAACTGAAATAAGATATTATTGACCTCATCCACAGTAAAACTTGAAAAATTGATAGAAACACTTGATGAGTCACAAGAGGAGTCCAAATATGAAATATCCACTGGTATGTATGGCTGGGATCCATGGGAGGCAAAAAAGTGCAGGGAATTTTTGGCAATTTCATTTGCATCAGTAAATAAGGTGTCATCAAAGTAGAAAGATGTCACATTGGAAGACCTTCTTTGAGAGCTAATAAATCTTGGTGTGTAGGGCAACTTGCACTACAGCTTATATTTGGACCCTTGTTACAAATCCAGGCAAAGAGCTACTGGTATGCCAGCAAACCTGGACAGAGCCCTGGCATGTCAAATATTGAATCATGCAATCTGCAATATTGCCTCAAATATGTACTCAGGGAAGTGCCATAAATAGTACAGTTATGTCATGGCCAGGTTTCTGTACAACATATTGCAAAGTTCTGTATGTCAACAGCCATGGTTACAGTATTAGCAGGGTGGACTTGTTATATTCTTGGTGTCAGCTTTGTAAGCAACCATCTGCTCAAGTTAGATGACAGTTCCTGTAATGTCCTTCCACTTGATTACATGTGGAATGCTAATGTACATTTAAAATATTCAGCAAGTTTCTTCAGTTGCAAATACTAAATACGCTGGCAATATGAAAACAGAGATTTGATCTAGAGTTAGTAATGCATACTATTGGTTTTAAAATTTGATGGAATTGATATCAATTTTTGGTGTGTGTATGTATGTATGTAGGTGTGTGTGTGTGTTTGTGACACTTCTTGTGATATCTCAAGAAGGGAAACTGAACATTCTCAAACTTGGTAGGTAGATGCCCCATATTGAGATAAAGAACCCTATTGTTTTTGGTGGAGGTCAAAGGTCACCGGGGGTCAAATTCTGGAAATCTTGTTTACACGATATCTCATGGTAGGAAGCTTAGATAGATTTCATACTTGGTATGTTGATGCATTATAGTAAGAAGAACCCTTTTGTGTTTAGTGGAGGTCAAAGGTCATCTGGTATCACCTGGGGTCAAACTCTTAACATCTTATTTACACGATATCTCAGGTTAGGAAGCTTGGATAGATTTCATACTTGGTATGTGGATGTATTTTAGTGAGAAGAAGAACCGATTTGTGCTTGGTGGAGGTCAAAGGTCATCTGGGGCCACCGGATGTCAAACTCTGAAAATCTTGTTTACACAATATCTCAAGTTAGGAAGCTTGGATTAATTTCATACTCAGTATGTGGATGCGTTATGGTGAGCAAAAGAATCCTATTGTTTATGGTGGAGGTCAATGGTCATCTCGGGTCACTGGGGGTTAAACTGTGAAAATCTTCTTAACACAATATCTCAAGGTAGGAAGCTTGGATAGATTTCATACATAGCATGTGAATGCCTCATAGTGAGAGGAAGTACCCTATTGTTTGTGGTGGTCAGAGGTCATGTGGGATCACTGGGGTCAAATGTGTAATACCTTGTGTACAGGATATCTCATGTTAGGAAGCTTGGATACTTCACATGGTGTTGCATTTAATCCATCA
>WURT03649302.1:3291-19185 GCA_009936505.3 Holothuria glaberrima | reverse complement strand
GCCGGCTCGACTTGAACCAATTGGTTGTAAACTGGGCCGTTAAACCTCATCTAACTAACTAACTAACTAACTAACTTGACCTCTGGTGACCCCAAATATCCTTTGACCGCCAGCAAAATAAAGGGACCGTCCTTTTAATATGGGCATTCTACACACCAAGTATGAGATCCCTGGGAGTAACCCTTCATGAGATATCGTGTTTACAAGCAAAGCGTCACACACACACACGCACACACACACACGACATCACCATCGCATAGATTCCTTGGGCCATCGGCAAGGAATCAAAAACGGATTCAAGTGCACGCTGGAAGAGACAAGCTTAGTAAAAAACGTGTGACCACGCACTGTACTACACACGAATAATTTGTGAAATGTTCCCCTTTTACATGTCAGCTGTAGAGTAACCAGAAGTTGGGCAGAGGAGAGTGTCCCTTGGAGAAAAACTCGAAGTGAAGTCGGGACGGCGAGGAAACGAAAAAGGAAGGTAAGGGAGAAAGACGGGAAAGGAAGAAGGGAGATGAAGAGAATAATGGGGAAAACGAATTGATAATATAAGAAACAGAAAATAAAAAGTGGACAGGGATTAAAGATAAAGGAAGGAAAAAACAGTAGGAAATTGGCTAGATAAAAAGTTAGGAAGTGTCAATTGAACGAGTACCGTGACACCAAAAAGGAATTGGTCTTTCTTGTTTGGCCCTGATTTTCATTTTACAAAAGACCATATCTTTTTTGGCTATCAAAAGCAAGTCCCCCCCCCCCCTATCCGTTTTCATTTTCTCATTCTACACATGAAATACTTCATTTTTACTATGAAACGCCAAAATAAAAATTTAAATTTGATTGACCTTCTGTACAGGTTCCAGTTTCTTCTTCGAGTAAAGGATCATCTTTATGAATATAGTAAAAAAGAAGTAAAAGCATTATTAACTTCATTGACCTCAAAGATGCCTTTGCAGGCTGTGATCTCATCCTTGACTTCTAAATGGGTATTGGTTGTTTTTGTTCCCTCTGAAGGCGAATTGGTTCTGTCCATGGTTATTGATGGCGTATAGTGTTAAGTGCACCAAATCCTTTTTTTTTTTTTTTTTGTAATGTGTCGCAATCTCGTCTCAAGACATGCATATCATGTATGATATCCTGTCACAAGGTAAGGGTTAAGAAGGAGACATGAAATCAGGTAAAGGTTGAAATCTCTCGAGACTTAAAATTTTACATGGTATCATGTGAGGACTCGGTGACTAAGTTTCGTTACCTATAGCTTCACTTTCAATGCTATGTACTTTCTAGTCCTGCTTTGTGTTGTGTTCTAAAACACACTGTTGAAACACTGTCAGTATGGTGATGAGGATTCATTGTAAATATGAATGGATCAATGGAAGTTTTGCATATATTATTATTTAATTGAATATGTTTCAATGTAATTGGTCATACAGCCACATACCACGCACGATGGTAGCTATTGTAAGTAAGGAAGCTCAAAACTCAATACCGAGATGGAGAGGGAAAATAGCTATATAAAATTGTCAAATTAAATATCCGTGAAATGATTTATGGATCCCTTACCATTCTCACGATATATGCCTTGGGGAACTTGCACATTGATTTCTAAAGCATTCGATTCCTATGCAGCCAGAATATGATGTACAGTGTTGCACTGTGCTCATAATCTCATATCCAGGAATAATCTCTTAATTTCCAACTGTAAAACGAGTTAACAGTTTGATCACTGATATTGAAGTTTCAAATAGATAATTTTAACTTTCAAAATAAACCTTTTTGAAGGCATGTTAATATTAAAAGTTTTCTTGGAATAAAGGATGAAAAAAACCAAGAACTTCATCAGTTTGTCAGTTCCTCCTTCACGTCACAGGCTTGATTGCAGCTACTGCTCATTCAAGATGTAGTAGAAAAATAGGAATTACCACAAAAATGACCAATAATCTATGGATTTTGATAAGAATATTGGCTACTTTTACGTTTTTAATACTTTTCACACCACATAACTATGTCATGTTCATGCCACAAGATCTTTACAGAACAATGCATTCATGTGATCGAGGAATATAAATTCTGGCTCGTCAAAGATACCGACTACAAAACACTTCCGCATTAGACACGAACTATTTCTCGATATTGCAGATTGCATGTGTTTTAGTTGAAATATGGTTCGATTTGACTAAAAAGCGTCACTGAATTACATACGCATCAACAATGCAATACTTGCTGTTGTTGATTACCGTGAACGTATCAACGTCAACACCTAGGATCTTTTAGGTATCAAACTGAATTTCACATCTAGAAGCGTTATATTATAGATAATCAGAATAAAAACACAAATGCGCAATTAAGATATTCACAATTGACGCACGGAACTTCTAATTCCCTCGTTGCAGCACGCAGCATTGGCACAGATTCACTAATTGGTTAACTGTAGAAAGTGGAAAAAGACGGTTTGTCACTTTTGACATTGAATAAATTTTGGATATTTTGCGATTGACCTAAATAGTATAAAGAACGTGAGTGAACCGATTTAATGATGTCACCCTATCATCCGGTCTCATTAAATATATAAAGCTAGATAGTGTTGTTTTTGAAAAATAAAGGAGAACTCGTGTTTCGACTCAGTAATTTTGCAGTGTTCAGAATTAACACGTGTTATTGGACTAGGGCTCTACTTAGAAATAATGATTTTGCTTTTGACGTTCGTTTTTTTTTTTATATGACAAATAAAAAATGCGAGGTGATGAAATAGGAAAAACGTGTCTCAGACACTGTATCTTATAAATATTATAAGAAATCATTCTACTTGATATGGGTATTTTAGGTGGGCAAGAAAAATTACCGCAAGCATGTGTGATGTCAAAACTAGGAAAGCTCCAAACTTGTCACATTTGATGGGTGAACGGTCGTTGGCGAATCTACATATACTGGCGGGGCTGCACGTTGGCTAAGTAAGAGCACCTCTTACTAGCGCTGAGAGATCCCAAGGCCAAGTGGGGGGGGGGCGGGGAGACACCCACCAAAAATTGCCTCCTTTTGAATCACAAATTACCATCGCATGCTTTAAAGCTTCCCTAGAAAGGATATTTCACCCGGGATGCTATTTCACCCCGGCCACCCCTCTTTCATACCTTATCTGGCTGCGCGTCTGGTGCAAAGGCAACAGTTTAACATGGGTCTAACTTTGTTTTCGCCATAATTATGGGTATGATTAATGCATTACTTAGTATTTAAATTTGACGAGCAAAGTTACAAGTGTTATCGGCACAGCTAGACATATACAAATTACAGGATTTTTACTGCACAAGCAACAGACAGGCATCAGTCTGATTTTGTCTGAAAAGGTGTTAAGTTAGTGGTATGCGCAGTATCACACGTGCGATTTCGTGGCAATAACTGGGATTTTGTAAAAATGTTGACAAAACTTCAGTTAGAATTACATCAGGAATCAGTCTCTCTATGGTGTAACGCGGTTAATTTGAAGAAGATCAACTATAAGAGGACTACAGAATCACACTAGGACATTAACAACTTTATTGAGTCTCATTTAAATAGCTTACATGGTCGCCGTAGTAATGAACTGCGATGAACTGCAGCGCTGTAGTCTCCGTGCATGCCAGCATACACATATATGCATATATATATATATATATATATATACATATATATATATACCGCACACAGATAGGTTTTTTTTTTCTTTCTTTCTTTACGTGAGTTATAGTAAAATTCTGTGTGCCTTATACGTACCACACACACACATGTTATCAAATGGGTGCATGCAATACCGGTACATTGCAAAATGAGTGTAATGTTTATTACGTGCCAAACAGATGATGTACAAAGAAGTACAATGACGTATGATAAAGACAAATTATATACGATTCTGTGGTCTGTAAATACATGTACAGGCATGCGCAGCTACTAACGTTTACCGCTACAGTTAATCGCATGTGCCCCGCTGTTTTAAGTTGGGAAGCGGACTGGTGGTTTACGGAGAGGCTAAATTAGTGTGGCAGTGAGCCTCGTGAACTGGATTGATCTCATTGGGCAGGGTAGAGGCGTATCTAGCCTGCGGGCTAAAGTTCCCCTACTTCTGATCAATATGATAATTGTGCTACCGGTACCTTGTTTAACCCTTTGTCACCTCACTGGCGAGTAGGAGCTCTTGAAAGGTTCAGAGTGGGGTCAGAATACCCTTCACGTATACCTAGGACCTGAATTTTCGTAAAGACACTTAAGGGAAAATGCAGTCACCCCAATCAGAGTTAGTATGCCCGGTCACTCTGGTTCATGAATGGCCTATTTTGATAATGTGGAAATATTTTTGTTATTGAATTGTGAAATTCAAGGAGAATTTCTCCTTGCTTTACCTATTGCTTGTAATAGTTATGTTCAAAACGTCTGCAGGGGTGCCTGTTATGCAATATGAGGAGCAAATATTTGGGGCGACTGCCTATTGCCTTTAGGTTATCCTTCTGGCTTGGAAAACAAACAATTCGCCTACATCTCTGGAGAACCTTCTAGACTCGTCTAACTCTATAAACCCAAACGTCTGTACCCGTTTCAGGTCAAGTCTGTCTAGACCAGAAGTAAGTTCTCAAGTGTTTTTGGCAGAAGACCACTCAGCTAACTAAAGATTTTAGTTTAATTCTTTGCAAAAGTTTTACCTTTACATTATTTGGGCCTCTTTGCACTCCCCGCAGTCTTCTTTAAGTGCAGGTGGCGGGTCACAAATGGCCCTCAGGCCGCCACCTGAGAATGTAATTTAGAACTTTGTGATGTAAAAAGATTTGAAATCGAGGAAAAAGCCATAGTTCTGATCAAAATAAATACTGAAATAATACATTGACAATTTCACACGACGAAGTCGGCTGAATGAACATAACGAATAAATGCAAACTGTGACATACAAGGAGAGCCTCACAACATATGTCTTATGTTATCCGTTGTTTTTAAGTTCATACTTCACAAACTGAGAAAGGGTTATTTTGGAAGCACAGTAACAACTTGTCTGTTTGAAAATTTTCAACACTCACCACTGGTCAACCTGCAGCCGCTGGCAGTAATCTTTTACTTTAATAATACTTTAGTTTACAATAAAAACTACCGATGTTTGGTTAACACTGGGCAGCACCCCGTTTCATTTGTTTTACTTAAAATTAATGTGTAAGAAAAGAACTGATTAAACCTTGAATAACATTTAAACCCTGAGAACGGTTAAAATATTAAATAATTTTATTTTTAATTTTTTCATTGATGGATGGTAATGTATAACTGTTGAGTATAAAACACACTTTCGTTTGATGTCCATAGGCTTAAGTAGAGCACTGTAAAGTTCAACCTTGTTGTAAACGTATAGGTTATTTTATTTATTTATTTTTTTTTACTAAAATTGAGGGCACTCTGCAGTATTGTGCAATCATGCCACCAGATACCATGGAGATCCATTTTTAAATTGTAACGTTTTCAAGTCTTGATTGAGTTGATTCCTCTAGAAAATTAAGCAAGAGATACACAGTCACAAACCTTTCTGACATATTTTGGCTCATAAAAAGGAAAGAAAGGCAGAGATTGCCACAATATTTATGGCGGAAATTATAGCCTCCTTTTAATTCTTTGTTTGTTCTCCCACAAACTGTGCCCGGCAGTAAAAATCTAAGTTTAACTGTTCCAGGGAGTTCTCCTACAGCTCCCTGGCTGTTCTAAGCCTCAGGCCTAATCGTCCTTCAACCTACCATTGATTTTAGGAACTACACAGACAATTTGATGTAAGAAACTTTAAATATTGCTTCCTACAATAAGCTATAGGTAAAGGCGATTCAAGTTACAACTACATTGACTTTCTTTAGGTCCTTCAAAAGCACACTTAAGCCGATTGCCCGCTAAGCGACCGAATCCTGACGCCAATACTGCAAACTGAGATTTTTGTAAAATAAATGGTTACTAAGAGCTTTTAAACGGTTGGAATTTGAAAGTATGAACGGGTTTAGGGAGGCTAAATTTTCCTTTGAATACACCGTGGTATATATACACACAGGATCAGGTTTACACTAGGATCATACGAATTATTCCCAATCATTTCTGTACGTCTTGCCGGTATCTAGTGAAAGCTTTCGGAAAAGATTTTTCACTCAACTTGGCAATCAGTCTAAAAACTCCTACAAAATCAGTTGAATGTTTTAGTATCCTCTTTTGTTTTCAAAAAGTTCGATTATCGAATCCGTCCGGACAGATCATTATTCATGCAAGAATGGAGCGTGGAGTGTTGTGCCATGTCATTATTTCCTCATGCCTGAAAAGATAACTTTTAATTCATGAAGAAGACAATCTCAATTTTGCCTAAAAAGCAACCACTCTGAGCGAGAATACATAAGCACAGTGTCCTTGAAAAATTGCCGAAGAGAAAAATGAGGAAATATTTGACGACTTTCCGCCGAGACAATACAATTGCACATGAAATTTTGGCCATTTAAAAAAATGCTACCGTAACTAAAATAGTGCTGCAAATTGTTCGGTTATTAATGAGATTTTGAAGAAAGTTATGAACGTAGGATATTTACACTGTCACAATATACTTTTAAAGTAGAAAATTTTTCACAGCATTTCCATAGACCTTTATCCAGATAGCAGTTACAAAGGATTGTGGGATACAGTTTCGGTGAGAGTCGATTTTGCCGATGGCATTTTATTGTGGACAAGAACGACGCGCACCAAAAACTCTATCCCATATCCATTGTAATTTGGAATAGGTTCTATCTATATGTTTTCGTAACTTTTAACCTGCTTTGATGTGCCAGTGACTACCATTTCCTATGACTACGTTTACACATCTCATTTTTCGTGTCATATGCTGTCGATAGGAGGATGTTATTGTTCCCAACTAAGTACCGTACCTTTTCCTCCTAGGTAGCACATCCATACTTCTTCTAAATGCGATATATATCTCAAAACCTTGAGCTTGTTAAGTCATTGCAATTCTCATGAGTAGTCTACTAACAGTTCTTTCGTGTGAGCAATGATTGTAACAGACACTTTTCAATGGGATAAGATAGATTTGACAGCTTTGAAAATTTGACAGTTGAACAGTTTTCAAAGACAGTTTTCATCGCCTGAAAGCTGACCTTATCGCATAATTCCCCAATATCTCCTCGAGACAATTAACATGTGACAAGGGCTCTTCAAAACTGGAAAGAAATGAGCCCGATGTACTCCTCATCCGGTGCATCTTTGGCAAGTACTGCACTGAGAGAAGCATTACCGTACTCAACGCGGAGGTTGTTAGTTTAAAATACAGCGTATTTTCGGCCTCACTTTGGCAAATACCGTCAGTATGGAGCTCGGTGGCTCCAAATTATTTATTTGGGCCAATATGAACAAAATTTGTCTAATATTTGACTGTCTTAAAGTGTGCGCATCAATTTTAAAGACTGGGTTTGTTTTATTGAATGAATCTTTACTGAACCTAGAAAAGCTAATGGTGGATTTAGTCATGCAAGCGCGCCCAAACTAACTTTGCACCTTGAAATCTGCGTAGCTGGCTACAGGCTCGTATTAGCAAACTGTTAGGGGCCTACTATTAGCGTTGGTGAGGGATACGGGCACGGTGAGTTTCGTCTGAGTATACAGTTCAAGTGAAGCAGTGAAATCGAAGACAAGATTTGCACAAACATCTTTCATAGAAATACATTTCAGAGCCCCATTCACTGGCAACGATCATTTGGGGGTTGGTAACGTGATAGACCCCACTAAGACAATGGAATGGTGGGGTATAAAAATTGAAAACCTTTTTAGCGCAGTTAAACCACACTCTGCCAAGATCGCGAATCCGTTACCATCAACTTCCTCTCGTTTAGGGCTTCTCTCACCAGTCTACTTTTGTAGAGGAGTTGGTTATTTTCTTGTGTCAATACCTTTGTGATATGTTACAACTAGAGCTATAGCAGATTTAGTGGGTAATGGTGATATCATTTGAAAATTGAATCCTATAGCAACCTGGGGGTTCCAGATGAAGAAACCGCCTCTGGTAACAACATGTGTTTACTTTAAAAAAAAAAGTCTACGGCATCCCTACATGAATTCGTCTTCCAAGTGGACAAAAATGAAAATTTGATTTTATACATTAAATTGGTCAGCTACCCACATTTGTGGTCACATAGCGCTGTAAATCATCTGCCTTAAGCATGCATTGGTAGCGCTAGTTGGGGAAGGAGGCCATGCCCCGCGTACAGAACTGCAGAAAGGCCGCCCCTCCCCTTTTTGGAGAAATTTTTCAATTCCGTGTGGAGCTTTGATAAACATGTAATCCCCGACTGCGAAAAGTCGCCTGGACGGTTGTAAAAATTTTGTTCTCAAGAAAGGCAGATTCTTCAATCAACACCCCGAATTTCAACGACACTTACCCACAATTTACAAATGTTGTTAAAAGAAAATCTCGAAATTTTCAATTTTTGTTCAAAAAATCGCAGATTTTTCAAATTGCCTGCAATAAAAGCCAAAATTTTACTCTCGCAATCTTTCGAGCAATCCGGTACCTTTGTCGCAGGTTCGGGTTCTGTCCCTCTCCCCCTGCCGTTGGAGTCAGGCAAATCCGGGTGCCAAAACTGCCTTCAGTGCTGAAAAATATCAGGTCTTCTTCCACAAGAACAAGACTGTATTTCTCTATCAGGAGGTAGGCATCGTTATCTCGACAAAGGAAAAGATCAGCAGAAGAATCATACAGATGGAGACGGAGTAGCCTATATCCTATAGTGTAGGTCCTTGTGACTCCGGGTTGTACGTCATATAAGGAAGTACTTGTGTCTGCCTGCCCAGTTTACAGCCAACTACACATGGGTAAAAGCTTTCACTTTGGGGAGTTATCCAGCGGAGAAGTGACGTCCCAGGCTGGGAGTGCCATACCACCCCCTGCTTCATATCACGAAACGGATAAGCTTGAAATCAGCCCTTATTAGGTTAAAACTCGGAGTGTTGTATAAAACTATATTATCCATTCCACCAAGGACAACTTTTAAAATACTATATTTCTTCTCATAGGGAAATACAAAATAGCTTGAACAAGGGCAAAAATTTCTGCTTTAAGTCATTGTTGAACAACCCATAAAAGAGGTATGAAGACTTGTACGATTTCATTCCGGCAATTGGGTTCCTGCTCAACTTAGGAAATTCAAGTTTACATACGTTGAAAAACTGGTTGATCGATGTATGAGTAAAGTAGTAGATGAGGGCATATTCAGGTCACGTGATGTTAACAGAATTTGAAGGTGCAAAGGTGTTTCCTGAATAATCAGTATAGAGAGAAGTGTTCTGTGAAACAAGTCTTTGTACTTTTGGTACTAGGCCTACATGTATCTTTTGAGGAGTAACAATATTGTTTCGTAGTCAGGTAGTTTGTCACTCTCAACAGCATGCGGGGCTTCATAAGGGGTTGTTCTAAGTGAGAGTCGTAGGTAAATTCTGTACAGTTTTGAAAACATAAACAGTATGCTGTAACATCTCAGAGCAAGCCAAAATGATGGAAAGTAGCTTACTCAAAATTGTCACTGTTGTCAGCACAGTAATTTTTATATTGTGCTATCAACCAGTTAGTTCTCTCACGAAACCATCCGGAGTAAAACTACGCAACAACGGTTACACTGGTATAGTGGTAGCTATTCACCCGGAAGAGCCTGAAAATCCTGAGCTGATTGAAGTTATCAAGGTAAGAACTAAGAAGTGAGGAAAATTTTAGAAATAGTTTAAAATCAGTCCTAACTCAGTTTTGGTAATCATTTAGTGGAGATTGCACAATTTTTATTTAAGGGAAAATTCACATGACAGTGCTGTCGGTTAAAGCCTCATTGATGGGAAGAAAGGGTTGGGGTTTTAGGGCTGAGACTTTTAATCTTCTAGATTTTCGAGCTTCTACCGTAATATTTGGCATTTCTCGAGCACAACTAATGAAAAGTTTTGAAAGAAATCTCTAAACTGAATTTACTGGCCTCCTGATGTGGCCACATTTCCCTCCTCCTGCTCTTCTGCTCCGGCGGCTCTTCAGGCAAAAACATATGTTTAACAAAGAGATTGTTCAGGCGCGGATTAAGTGGGGTCCAAGGGGTCCGGACCTCCCCTGCTCTTGGCCGCCAAAAAAATGTCAACCATTTTTCCTCCATTAGGAGAAACTTGACAAAAAGAGCCTAAAAATCGTCATTTTCAGACCAAAAAGGGTCCAAATTGAGGTGCTTATTCATCCCTACACCCCACCAGTTTGAATTAAAGCTTAAAACATGCGCCAACGATCTGTCTCCGTGAGACAGAGTAGTTTCAAAAGCTGCAGAGGTGTATAGCCAGTGTTTCCACTCTTCCCGAAATTACCCGAAATTCGACAAATTTAGGTGCTGTTCGGGAAATTTTCTGGAAAGAGAATAATTTCGAGAAATATCGGGAAATTCTGGAATTGGAAGAAGTTAGCAAGATGACGTTTTACGGCCCAGTTTCTAGCCAATTGGTTTAAGTCGAGTTAGTTAGTTAGTTAGTTAGATGAGGTTAAACGGCCCAGTTTACAACCAATTGGTTCAAGTCGAGCCGGCCACGGCCTTTTTTCCAGTTGTGGCTCACTGGCTTGTTTTCCCTTACTCCATTGCTTATGCGGAGCATCACGCACAATTGCAGTAGGTTCCATTTTTAAAGTCGTCGGTATGGAATTGGAAGTATCACCAGCACTGGCGTACACGGGGGGGGGGACATTGGGTCAAGCCCCCTCACTGATGCCGATTTTCTTTTAGTTCCTAAAAATATGTTAATTTATTAACACAAATTTTACTTAAAAAAGGTAGCATATGTGGCACCAGGTTGCATGTAAGGACACGTAATTTTTCAAAAATTTTCAAAGGGGAGGGGATACCCCCTTTGCAAGGGCGTAGGAAGCGGTGGGCTTGGTGCTTGTAGGGGCGGAAGTACGCTTCAGCCCCCCACTTTCCAAGGCAAAAAACTCTTAAATTTGTCTCTTCTATTTAAAATTTCAAATATTTGCAGTAATTTACCTTAAATTTTGTCCAAAATGGTGCACCAAATTGCCTCTAAGGTCCCTCAAAAGTCCAAAAATTTCCCAAGAAATGTCAAAAATGGGCAGTAATTTACCTTAAGAATTTGTCCAAAAATGATAAATCCATATTGCATCAAAGGTCTCTAAAAAAAATCCAAAATTTTTCCAAGAAATGTCAAAAATTTGCAGTAATTTACCTTAGAATTTGTCCAAAATGATGCCCCAAATTGCATCAAAGGTCCCTCAAAAATCCAAAAATTTCCCCCTTCCCTTCGACCCCTCCCCCAGGACAGCGATCCGAAACAAGGTTCAGAAAGGGGGAAAAAGATGGACAGCTCGATATACCTCTCAAAATTCTTATTAGTGCGTAGGAAATAGTTCATCTTTCTTTCGTTGCAGCGAGTCTTCGTCAACGGTTCCGCATTTCTTCATAAAGCCACCAGAGAAAGGGCGTACTTTAAGGAAGTCACCATTCTTGTTCCACTCACATGGTCGAGCCATCCTTCCTACGGATCTCCCGGAAACGCCACTTTAGATGGGGCTGATGTTCTCATTGCGCCACGGAACCCTAAGTACGCTTTACAAGAGGATGGACCGGCTGCGCCCTACACGAAGCAGTTCGAAGGTTGTGGCAAGACGGGTCTGCACATTCATATGACCTCAAGTTTTCTACTGAACCACGCTCAATTGCAGCCACTATATGGTGATTATGGTACGTGAGAATATCAGGAATAAGTTCATAGCCTGTTGTAAATATTATTGCAGGGGTTCTCAAGTGCTGTTAGCTGCGGGTCACATTTCCTTGATTTTATGCTTTCTCGCAGTTACAAGTAGCTAGCAGAGACGAATTCATGGTTTGAAAAAAATAGCTCATTCTTGTTCTTGAGGGCAAAACCTACACATAAGAGCTCCGAAAGTACTTGCACAACAGGCAGTGACGATTCAAGGAATTCTAAATTTGGGTGGTGGTTTCTTAATAGGGGCGTCGCACAGGGTCACAACCGACCTCAGCCCCACCAAGGTTGGGGCTGAGGCAAGAAAAGTTAACATTTTAAACGCGCTAAAGGAAAATGCCTTGTACAATGCAAATTTGCCACTGTGGTTTCTCGTCTCCCCAGCTTCACTGTAAAAACTTTCTGTAGATTTAAAGACCAAAAAAAAAAGAAATACCTAAAGAAAACGGAAAAAGTGCTGTCAAGTTGTTTCCAAAAATTGGCAGCACTTGTTCCGTTTCCTCTTTTTATTTCTTTATTTTTTGTTCTGTAATTCTACAACAGTGTAAAGACGTATTTTACAGTGTTGTGTCGGCAGTATGGGAATGAAATTTGACACACCAACCGCCCTAAAGTGTAAAAAATTACACTCTTTAAACACTCATTTGTCATTAGAATTTTGCGGCAAACTTGCGTGGGTAACCAATACTGGAAAAAATGGAATCCCAAATGATCTAGATTTGAAGATATCCCATTTTGAAACATAAGTTATACTTGACTTTCTGACTTGCGCGTCTCCCACGAGTAAATCACCAGCTGGCCGAGGGAAGAAAATGTGGCATTCACATGCTCTATAGATTGCATTCAGAAGATTGCATGAAAAACATTTCTGGCTCCTCCAGTCTTCTGGGGGACGCATTAATGGACATCACGTGCCGCCAATTGGGAAACTTGTAGTTTCGGGGTAGCGGTATTTGTATCTTCGCAGTACAAAGTGGTTTCTATGATACTGTTTGTCTGATTTTATGGTTTGCCATATGACGCAGTACGTCGTCAGAAATATTCGACCACCAGAATAGGACCTGGTCTCTCGGCCAAGGCCCAATATTTTCCAAGCATGTCAGTAATGTACATTTTTCAATTGAAAAAAAAATTGGCCGCCGGTCAAACTTTGGGCTCCGAACATTTTCTTGTGATTTTCCTAAATTTCTGCACTCCAAACACTTGACATAAGCAATGCATTGGCAATTCCGAATCAAGCATATTCGAATTAAAATTCGCAATTGTGTAACCTTTCATCACAAAGCGATTTCGATAAGGTCGATTTCAAAACGATATTTAAGAAATTGGAAATAAAAAAGCTGAAGAGATAAAGGTCATTCGAACAAAGCATACGTCAATTTGTCTTCTTTGTATTTATTCAAAACTTGTACCTGTAGTCCTCTTGTAATGAAACAGACATTAGACGGCCGCCCGCCGGGGTGGGGTGGATGGGACTGGGGGTCATAATCCCCAGTAATTTGAATTTGGGTTCTTGTTATCAAGTTCACTGTCGCATTTACAAAGAGCAGCAAACAAAGGATCCATATAACAAGCTCGTCCAAGAAATTCCAGTGACATTCGTTTACAAGAGAGTGTAATGTTGATACCTCACTCCAAGATCCCATCACCAAATTACATCTTTTTAGGTTTTTTTCTACATTTCGTACTAAAAGAATTTTTGTTGATTGTTTTTCTACCCTTTCTACATAGGGAGAGTTCTGGTTCACGAGTGGGGACATTACAGATGGGGTTTATTCAACGAGTACCCTGATCCAATCGCGGACCAGGACAACGTAGAACACTTTTACTACTCGGCAGGAAGTCGATCATTCGAACCTACCACGTAAGTATAGGCAATCTATTAAAACGCGTCCACAGCATCAGTAATTTGAATCGAAATTACACCTTTTTGACCGCTGGACCACATTCAGTTTTTGTGCCATGCTGACGGGCACAATCGGTCCTTAAATGGGAAGGAGAGACGAAAACTGCGTCAATCTGAGGGGAAAGGCAGCCCCAATTTTTCATCGGTTTTGAAGGCTCATTATCAGGACCAAAGGGCGTCATTTTCATCAGCAATAAACGCGAATTACAACAACTTTAGAGACGATTACGGAGATTTTCATTCTTCTGATTATCTTTCTAGTGTGCGCAAAAATAGGGACGGGTATCCTTCCAATTGAGCTCAACCTTCATAACTCTGCTCCTGGAACGTTTTGCATTGTTACAGTCAGCTCCTTCAGTTCGCCCATACACTTTAAAAACACTCACCTAAAGGGAGAAAGCAGTCGCCCCAAGTCTATTTTCAAAAATTTGCTTAATCTTACAGATCTTCTCTTATTTCTCTCAGAAGTACTTTTCGTAATGTTTCCTGATAAAATCATTGAATATTGAAGGTAAACCAAAGAGTTATTCTTCATAAATTTAAGAAATAAGTGACAAAAATATTGTCACATGATTGATATGAGCCATTCCTGAACTTGTGTACCGGGGTACACTAACTCAAATAGGGGGGCGGCTGCATTTTCTCTTTAAGTGAAACGTAGGTCTAGTCATTAGGTTAGTAAACTCAGAGTCAGAAGGACTAAGCCTCTTTGATAATCATGTATCAAGTTGCACACTCTTTAAAGGATCATTCCGACAGTTTGTTTTAGCTATATAGAAAGCGTCAATTCCAAATCTTGGTCAAACACACTGTCAAGAATCTTGGCTAGAGCAAATTCGATATTGCTCCAAGACCCGCAGAAGAGGGTCCCAACTGGCTGCAGTTGGCCCTCTAGATATAGATAGCGCACCCACGTTTGAAACATATCTTTAGGTAGAGAAATCTTCGTTGATGTTTAGAGAACATTCTTAATGAAAGAGAGTTATCTTTCATCACGTGCTCTTGAAACAGCACACCGGATACCTTGCTCATGGCACAAGATAAGATAAAAAAATTTCATGTCTTTTCGGGAAAATGCTTTCAAAATCTTCTGTTTTACATAATTGAAATGTTTATCTGACCTTGAAATTTTACAAGAGGGAAATGTTGAATAGCATCCGTTGCAGACTGAGATCAATTTTGTGAGACTTATAGGTTACAACGCTAAAAATGTCTACATATTTCATTTCATGTGTCTAGATTATAAAAAAAATACAAAAGCTGTGTTGAAACAGCACACCTGAACGTCATCGCATATTTCCCATCGAGCATGGCTGAGTAACGAATTCAGTTTTGTGAATAGTGTTGTAACGATATTGATTCGATACCGATATTGATTCGATACCAATATAAAGGAAAGTTAGGAAATATGTAGTATTTACCAGGTTCCTGTTTTTGTACCCGTGCAAGCACATCTTCATGAGCCAAAAGAAGAACTTACAATCAAGCATACTTAAATAATGTAACATTTTTATGAAGTATAGGATGAGAAATATCGGTAAGGCAGTATTGGTATTTTAAAGGCATTTTCCAGTGGCATTTTACAAGGGTCACATGTGAAAGAGAAACAATTTTCCAATTCGTGCCCTCTAAACCCTGTAGCAATACTCTTTTCCTAACTCGAGATATCTCATATCAAAGATTGCTTATTTTTGTCAAAAAATACCTCCAGTTCTCATTAAGGTCACAGATTGCTATGTAAAGTGGGCACATTGCCTCAGATTCCTTTTGTTTTTCTTTACAAATTGAATGTTCAGTTTTTCCTTGAAAATTGAAATTTGATACTGTTGGAATGTTTGAATATGTTTCTATGTAGATTTAGCACAAATCTACACCATATGTAGAGAATAACAAAGTTGCTAAATATTCCCTACGGTGGCATTAATATCATAAAGACAATCAATTCTATGTCAAATTAATGTGCCGCGATAACATCACAGATTTCCCATAATGCACTTCATCTTAAGAAGAAATTGCATTTCTTTGAAAATTTGTATCTTCAAAATGCTGCAAGCTATTGAGATGCGATTTTAACCTCCTAAAAGAGAAAAATTTTCTGCATTTTTTTAATTTACTGAATTTCGTCTCTGTAAAATCCCTGTAAGTAAATTTTACCGATACCGATACCGATACAGGACGAAAATGGGTAATATCGGCCGATACCGATTCTGAACACCGATGATCGGTGC
>WURT03649291.1:0-17500 GCA_009936505.3 Holothuria glaberrima | reverse complement strand
TACTGGTCTTAGTTTTAGTCTTAAACTTTTATTTTGTGTGATTGCAGAAGGTAGGCGGTCACCTACCCTTTATAACTTTCGAAATACCAGCTCATAACAGCTGAATTCTTTCAAAATGAATGCTCACAGATGTTTTCCTACTTCGTGTAAAAGACATTTTCATGACGCTTCATTACATAAATTGTATTAGTATAAATATTATGACTTCAGTTACAAAGAAATGTTACAAGACTAAAATGGGCCATTGGCGGAATTAAATAAGGTTGTCAGACACCCTTCAAAAGACGGGATGGGTCAGAAGCTTTAATGCGCAGGATAAAAAAGGAAGTCCTGGTGACAGTGAGTCGTCCAGACGATCTGTTTAATTGTGCAAAGATTAGGCCTAGCCGGATTCTTCGATAAAAACTCAAAATTTTCCACTTTTACTCATAATCATCGAAAATTTTCCAAATTTGTTTACAGAATATGTCCAAATTCTCCATTTTTTAAAAAAACCGAAACTGAAAATTTGCATTACACATCCTTTTGCCTGATTGTAAATATATCGACAAACTGCTGTTCAATTACAGAACGAAGAAATAAAGAAATATAAAGGGGTAACGGAAAAACTGCTGTAATTTTTTGAACAAAGTGACAGCACTTTTCCGTTTTCTTCCTGTAATTCTTGAGTTTTTTGTTCTGAAAATTTACAGAAGTTCTTAAAGTGTATTTCGGGGCCTCAGGTTGCCCTCCCCGTCCCCCGTCGCGGGAGGGCTTGTCCCCTTGTCGGGTAAATTCTGGGGCCACCCCGGCTGTAGTGGTTGCATTATATGATAACCATTATTATGTAGACCTCCCTCCCCGTCGTACCTGCCTTTACGAGCAACTTAGACCTCGAGTCTCTGACATTTTTTCTCTCTGTTGTTTACACCAAATATCCTTAACGCAATGTATGTTTTCCCTTCTACAGTAATTGAAGCATGGTCAAAAAAAAAAAAAAAAAAAAAAAAAAAAAAAAAAAAAAAAAACAGTATGCAAACTTGTAAAATTGTTTGGGGAGCTGTACTCTGTCCTATCCTGCAACTTACAACCATGGTAGATACACCTGCATGCATGTGTTTCTTATACAGATTTGTACAAGGCAATCTCCGAAATCACCGCGTTGATGTTGGCCTAATATTCCCCTTATAAATATAGAGATCAAGAGGTGGACTGGAATGTTGAAAAGGTATGAGCCCTATAGCGTACGGTTGTGCCCGTGGTCTCAAATGTATTCAAAGTGCTCGCACCTGATCTCATATTTTATGCTCAGACATATAATATATGTGAGTGAGACATCACTTAGTACAATTCAACAAGTTGTTGGCAAATTCTTCCTCGTACAGTTCCAACTTGGACGATCGTCCTTGAGAAACGTTACGTTCCCCGGGCAAAATGATGGAGAAGTTTCTCATGCAAATTTGTACGGGTGGGAATTGAGCAGGAGCAAATTTCCGAGTTGAAACCTACGAAGCGAGGTTTTCAGGTAACGCCTCAACTTTGTGGCACATACGGGGGCAAACAGACACATACACCGAATCAAACCATGAGTGACAATTGTTTAACACTAAAAGCGACCACAAATGTGCATGTAACCTATTATGATAAATTGCATTCAATTTATAGACATAAATGCAGAAGCAAGATTTATTTTACTCTTTCGTAGCAGAAGATACCTTGATAATCGCCATGTTGACCCAAATGAAGACAGATAAAAGAGATACAGCAGCTCAAGACGAACAATAATTTGATTTCATTACTGCAACAAGGCGGCGAGAATTTCGAACATATTCCTGAAGAAAATCAATTACCGGTCACAACGGCGGGAGAGTTGACTAACACTGACCAAAGGATGGCTACAGACAAGGCTCTAGAGAGGCCACTGGTGATAATTCTTTACACTTGTAGTATTATATTTTTTCTTATTTTACTCGCAGCGTTCTTTAATTTGTCAAAAGGGCTTAATTTTATAGATGATATGTATGAATTAGAAATGTCTTGCGTAAGGGAGCGCTTTGCGCTATACGCATGTAGTTAAGGGGCCTGCGTTCAGAAACTGTCGGCGGGGTGAGCTGGGGGGTTGGCTCAAAATTAACGACTAAACACACTCCCTCAAGAATCCATACCTTGCTTACCTTCCTGGGCTTTACCCTCTCCCCACCCCTTCATGGTCTCAAGGGGTCAATGGTCTTTTTTCTCTTCTTTTCCCCCTCATGGGGGGGGGGAGGCGACCGCCCCATCGCCCCCTGGCTACGCCGTTGAGAAGTGGAAACACCACCGTCATATTTTTCGTTCCTAATAAACTTTTCTAATACAGATCGGAAAGATGTCTTCAGTTGGCGGCCATTCTTGACGATCAGCGATCAAAAGGATGCTAAGTGAAATAATGACCAACGATGTGGCAAAGGCAGTAAACTGGAAGGGCCAAGGGGGAAAGATTTACTCTTTCGGAAGGTTGTGGAAAGTAAGTGAAAAGATGTTGGGAGCTTTCAAATAGAATGAAATAGAAGATTTGTCAAAGTATGCATGGATCGTCTAGTACTGCTAATCTAAGTCAAAGTATCACGCGCCATTGGCGGATTCAAGGTTCCTAAGCTGAAAGAGCTAAATGAATTGGACTCCGCTTTGCCAAATTTTAGTTTATTTCTTAGATGCTGAGCGGTGGTATATAAAGCAAAACCATGTTGAAAACCTAAATACAATACACACAAAGTCATCTAACAACCCAGTCTATGCGTATCTATTGGATTTCTTTGTATTGGGGAAATGGGAAGAGCAAAGCAATTCAATAATGTATTTAGATCCAGGGCGACGAATCTGTTCTTTTGACATGGAATCTAGATTTCTCTTTTTTCCTACACTATGACAGGGTCTATGCGAAAGCATGGGGGCACTACTTTGGTGTCCGATGCAGACATACAGAAAGAAGTTAGGTTTTTAAAAGGTGTCCCTGACAGGGAAGGCGGACGGAGGGCAAGAAGCGACCAGCGGCTTGTTGTTCAGGCACCAGAGGCCTAATCCTTTTGCATATTTGCTTCATATGTTGAGATATGTGTTAAAATTTGCTTGTTTTAGACAATCATTAATTCAGCCTATGTTACCAGGGATCGGGATGGATTTTAAAAATTGCCTTAAATGTCCGTTTTAGTTTTTGTCACAACCTGGTCGGATGTGACCAAATTTATCGTTAAAATTGACTAAATCTGTAAACATTTGGTCAAAACATCAATGGCTGATAATTTTAGTCACTGAGCGTGATCATATATAATCCGGTTCTTACTGAGAATTGAGTGAATATAGAATATACAAGTAAAATAGGGTCAAACAGTTTGAATAAGCATGCTTGAAAAATGAGTGTCGGCAAGGTTTTTTTAAGTTAACAATTTAGATTGTCCACAAGTTAAATAGACCTATGATGCTACGTGCTGCTTTGAAAGTTTGTGCAAAGTATTGCATTAGTATGTGAAGTCAGGGAAGGATATGGGGCGCTTAACTCCAATCGATATCCGAAAATTTCTGAAGTTTTAAAATGAATCCAACAGTCCATGTAGCCACAGACTGATATAGGAGGTAAAGTATAAGGTCTTTTTGCTATCTCCATCATTATCTATTCCAAAAAAAAAATAAGTTACACACTGTGCACATTTAGCTTCATTGCTATGCTACGCTAATCACCAATGCCATCTAACATATGATGAGGTCATTTGTTCGTACGCTCGAGGGTAATTGTTAAGGAGCACAGAATTGCCACCATTCAGGGATTTTTTTACGACTTCCCCACTTTTGGAAGACATTTTATGAACTAGAAAGCCAAAAGGCTTAGTGATTCCTTGCCCTTGTAAAAAATGTTTTGTGTACTGTGGTATGGAAATTGAAAAGAGCCAAACAGTCAATACATTCACTCAACATGTGAACTACTTTTTGTTCTGAGAAATTCTTTTATTCCTTTGTACTGAAATCTTGTTAAAACATTTTCTTGATACTTTGAGATCCCTGGAACAAGTGAGCCTACAGGATAAGAATAAATTTGGACATCTTATTAGTGAGGTGCTGAAAAGCTACTCAGACGAAAGTTGTATCAGTTATAGTCATTTTTCAAACTCTGTTAAACATATTGCAGAAATTTTTGACTTAAGAATTTTAGGTAAGAAAGAAAAACACCTGCAGTCCTGGATAACAAAAGTAGAAGCGTTTACTAAATGGAGATGTAAAATATTGTTGGAACAGAGAGAAGCTAATATCGTCATAAGAGACCAATCCAAACATCTGTCATTGGTAAGACTTTTTTGACTGCTCAGGAAAACAGACACTCTTACTTTACAAGGTTTATTTTTTGATATAATTTGTTTTACCCTTAGTGTTCCAATGAAAGTGGCAATTATTTTAGTATCTTTTCTTTGCACACAATTATGTGTTTCAAGTTCTTTAAGCATCAAGGAATCTATACAAGGGTTTTACAAGAATTTCCAGTTTTATAGTCCTGTTTTCTGCAAGGCATCGTCTTTGTGAATCTAGACAATTCAGCATGCCCAATTTTTTCATTTCGCTTTTTTTACCTCCGCCGACATCAGATGGCATTCGACCACTACCAAAAACAATAGGGTTCTTCCTCTTAACATAAAAAATCTATATATTAAACATGAAGAGTTTCCTTCATTCCTGTCTTGAGATATCATGATTACCAGGGTTTCAGTCTTTAACCTCTGGTGACCTCAAATGACCTTTGACCTCTACCAAAAACAATAGGATTCTTCCTCTCAACATGATTAATGTATACACCACATATGAAGTGTCCATCAATGCTATCTTGAGATATCGCCATTACAAGTTTTCGGTCTTTGACCTCTGGTGACCTCAAATAACCTTTGACCTCCACCAAAAATGATAGTTCTTCTCAACATGACACATGTATACACCACCTGTGAAAAGTGTCCATCATTGCTATCTTGAGATATCCCCATTACAACGTTTTGGGTCTCTGACCTCTGGTAACCCCAGATGACCTTTGACCTCTACCAAAACCAATAGGGTTCTTCCTCTTGACAAATGTTCACACCACATATGAAAAGTGTCTATCATTGCTAGCTTGAGATATCGCGATAACAAGGTTTTCGGTCTTTGACCTCTTGTGACCTCAGACCTCTACCAGGAACAATGGGGTTCTTCCTCTCAACATGGCAAATTTATATACCAAATATGAAAAGTGTCTGTTCATTGCTATCTTGAGATATCGCGGTTACAAGGTTTTCGGTCTTTGACCTCTGGTGACCTCAGATGACCTTTGACCCATACCAAAAACAATAGGGTTCTTCCTCTCAATATGGCAAATCTATGTACCAAATATGAAGTGTCTGTCATTCCTATCTTGAGATATTGCGATTGCAACAAGCGTCAGAAACACACACATACCCACATTCAATTCCTTGCGGGGTACGAGGAAAGGGCCCGATAGGGAATGCGAGGGAATAACAGCAGCGAAGCTGCCCGCGAATTAGGCGAGCTGAGCTTCGTGCTTGAGGGCGGGCTGCGCTGCTAGGCAGGCACGTGCAGCCGCGCGTGACTTATCATTGCAGTGGCCGAATTTTCGGGTAGCTATTCCAGTTTCGAGCCGCGCGTGAGCTAGGAGAGACGTGCGAGAGCGGAGCTCGAGCCGGCTGCCTCGGTATCGGCTAAGGACATGTAGGCGAGTGCACACATACATGCTGCAACCCAGACACAGCCTAGGCGCACACATACCCACACACATACACACGACATCACCATCGCACAGATTCCTTGCCTGCCTTCGGCAAGGAATCAAAAATGAAAGCTTTAGCCAATTAGCCCATTAGGCACCAGACTTCCTTGGACGGAAACATGTTGCTCAGGAATTAAAAGTGATCTTAGTGGAGAGTCTTTATGCAAGAATAATCATGGAAATGATTGTAATACGGCGCGTCTTGCACACATGAGTCACTTAGAGTTCTCACACCCCCATATATCGCATGACAATAAGAGTTACTAGGAATTGAGACACGTCAGGATTCCGAGGAACACGTTTAAGGTGACCGACAATTCGAGGTTTTAGAGCTGAGAATTGAGTCTCTAATAAACATTTAAATTCCAATTAAAAGTACAAAACATTACTCGCCATCGGATACTGAATCAAATTCAGAGGTCACACGGACTGACAAAATGGTCGCCAGTGCGACCATTTTGGTGGCATTGCACAACCCTAGTACCTGATGCATTAATTTTTACTGCCGAACTCCAGGAACTCGAGATGGCATTCGATCTGATAGAAAACTCGGAAAGTCACCAGTTCACTGTGTTCACAGATTCACTACCCAGCCTTTTAGCGCTAAAAGGCTATTAGCCAAAACATCCCGCTCTTTTAGCTCTCCATGACGCTTATTCCAATAAGGTTCGACTACAGAAATCAGTTGTGCTAGAGTGGGTTCCGAGTGACGTTGGCGTACGCGGAAACGAAAAGGTCGACGCACTTGCTAAGGAAGCCTACAGATGGACGTCACCCTCTATTTGCCACACACTGATAACCGACCTAAGATCAACGGCTATGTAAAATCAAAATGGCAGGAACTGTGGGATACCTTCCCCGAGAACAAACTGCACTGAATAAAACCAACGGTCGGGACTGTGGGTAATGCACCCCACAGAGAGTGGAGAGGCGATTTAGTACTGACTAGGGCTCGCAAAGGTCACGCTTACCTTACCCATGCATATTTACTCCACGGGGATGAGAGACCATATTGTATCCAATGTGATTGTGCTGTCACCGTTAGTCACATTCTCATTGACTGTTCTGAATACTCCCATATTCGTCAGAAGTACTACACTGTGCCAAACCTGAAGACGTTATTTGATCACGAGATCATTTAACGAGAACTTAACTTTTTGTCAATGTGAAATTCTTGTTCAGAATGAGGCCAACATGTTAAGACTGAAAAAATGTTTCTGACATGACTCCCGCATTTGCAGTTGCCAAAACATTTTTACTGAATTTTACCCCATCTTGACTCTTTTAAGCTTTTTTTTTTATCCTTGCTGACACTATATAACACATTTGAATTGGTGTGTCGTTAAACCCCATCTAACTAGCTGTACAGCCCTAGTACACTGTGGCGCTCCAACCAACGTATGTGCTCCACTAGCTAGTAAAGTGCTAATCTTGTTCGGCCCCAAAATTTCTTGCTATCGGTGTCTTACAAATGTATCATTAATTAACGTCAATCCTTATTCTTTTATTCCACTGAGCTGTAAACGTTTTAACGAGAACATAACTTTTTGTCAATATGAAATTCTTGTTAAGAAAAAGGCGTGCTTAGTAAAAGTAAGCAATAAACGTACGTTGTGCATACTTCTAATGAGGCCAACATGTTAAGACTGAAAAAATGTTTCTCAACTAAGTGTTAATTGTACCCCAACACCGATCCGATAAACAATCTGACGTACACTGCAGTCGTCATTCAACTAAAAAAAAAATAAATAAAAATAATAATAAAAAATAAATTGCGGTTGTTCTTTTACGATCAAGTATCTGAAAAACGATCTTGGCAGTTTGCCTGCGGTTGGTGTCTGGACGAAAATCTCCGTCGGTCCGATGGCGGATTTTACGAAGCTGGCATGTCGGCAGGAGCCGGCCAGATAACACTGGTCATGAATATAAAAAAAGGAAACGAGTATAGGCTGTAGGCTGGGGAATGCATCGAAGAGGTACGCGTATACTGCCACTTTCAATTATGGGATATTGTCCCGGCTGGTTATACAAGGATATTGGAATGACCGTCGTTATACAAGCGGCTTCGCCGCTTTGCAGGTGATGGTCCTCCTACGGGCAACTTAGATTCCGTTCTTAGTCCTCCGGTGGTCCATCGTCGGTTTGAAGACGGCAGCCGATAGCGGACCGGAAGAGAACCGACGGACAAACCGAATCTGGGACGGGGCCGGCGGCCGACGCTGGCCCGCCGGTCGTGCCGTCGGTACTTTGCTGTCAGGGTAGGGAGATTAAATTTTACCCGACTTCCTGCTAAAGTCACTCATGCAAACTTCAAGAGTCCACAAGGTAAGCATCGAGAGAGTTGATCCACAGAGTCGTGGGACTGTGTTTATCCTGTACATACACTCAGCTGTGAGAGCAAACTGTGTGATCAAATTCTTATCCGGTGTTTGTTAATGTTGTTCATCAAAGGAAATAGAGAAAAGGACAGATCATCACTAGGTGAAATAATGCATCATGTGACCTATTGAGACTTTGCTTACACCCACGTGCGAGTCATGCTTGGTGTGATAAGTATCTTTCTTTAAATGTAGGTAATACAGTTCACAATCACATTAATTGAACCTTTTTTCCAATAGCTTACTTGGTGTTTGAGTAAGGGATTGGGGATCCCAGTTTCAGTGGGGGCCACACAAAGTATGCATGTTTTCGGGATTCTTGAAAGGGAAATTATAATGAAAGCCCTGTATCGTTGCTCTGGCTGTGTGATTATGTTGTACTAGAAACGTTAGTAAATGTGAGGCTCGCATGACCATCATCTCAACAAATCTTACTTTCTTTGTAACCAATATACTTCCTGAAGTTTCATTTATGAACGCTTTTACTCTTCTCTTATTTCTAAAAATGTCCAGTACTGGCGCAGATCAAAGTGGAAGAAAGAAAATCTATACAAACCAAAAAGGGTGGACATCTGAAGAAAAGGAATGTGCACGTGCTTTTTTCAAGACTAAGCTGGACACAGGATATAATCCAATATTTGAACAGTGTATTGAAGCTCAGGACAAGTATGCAATATTGAAAAAAAAAAAAAAAAAAAACCAAAGTGGTCAACCATTAAAGATTTTGTAATAGCAGAAAGAAGAGGATCACAAGAAACAAGTGAGAGGGAAACACATCCTTGAAATGTTGTCCACAGTAACGATTTCGTATCTTACCAGCTTCTTGAAACATATGACCCTGTGCTGAGGACTTCAATTTTAAAGAACAATTGGTCACTATATCCATACCAATGTGATATGTACCCTAGTAAAATGATGCATAACCATAGCACTATTCTAATTTTTACTTCATGAAAATATGTTACATCGGAGTACAACATTTTGAAGTATGTCTAAAGGATGAGGATGTTCCTATATAGTACATTGTTGTACTGTTTGATGTTTTACTATGCTAGTACATTTTAGTTTTTGACTCATGCTGTAAAGTACCTGATGAGAACAGATTTTTACATTTTAATAAAGGTTGCATAATGGATATTGTAGTTGATGTCTGAAAGATTGGCATCCTTTTACATTAGTTTATTGTTTTACATACCATTTTGCTATTTTTCACACAAACAACACTTTTGTCAATACATTTGGGTACAAGTTGAGTATTCGGGGAGAGATCTGAATGATAAACAAGTTTTTATATAGTAAGTACATTTTGCAAAATTTCGCCTACAGGACTCCTTTTTTAGTACACTTAAGTACAGGTTGCATACTCTTACAGTTGTAAGGATGAAGATATTTTAACACCTTTAATTTTGTTTGTTGACATTTTTGTGAGAAGAAAATATAGAGTCAGTTATATACTTTTCACCAGGCCATAATGCAGGCTACATGAGAATGAAAATATGTCACAGATACATGTGTACATACCAGAACTGACATGTGCCGTAGGTCCATTTGAGCTTTAAAATTAGTTACAAATCAAACGATTCATGGCTGTAATCTCTAATTTTTTTTCCTTTATTTTATAGCTGAAACTTTCTTGTGGTTTTCAGGTACTTCCCTTATTTTGGGCTTTCTCAAGGAAAGTAAATTGTATATAAATTCTTGACATGACTCCCGCATTTGCCTGTACCTTTTAGTAGAACGGACTCAAAATTTTTAGTTAATTGTACCCCAACATAGCACCTTTTTCTTTTCTAGGTGACACTCCATAGCATAATCGTGTTGGTGTGTCGTAAAATCCCATCTAACTGACCTACACTAGCACATGGTGGATAACACATGACAATGTTATAGTGCTGTATCACCCCCACGACATGTGACCACCAATCCTCCAATAGTATGATGAGGAATTAATAAGGTGTTCTACATAGGATTCAAACTAGTAGGTTAGGATAGGCCACCATGCAGTGATCAGCAAGAGGTGCTCACCTGATAAATATTAGCTAAGCTTTAGATTTGCGTAGCTATTGACAGAGTCGACTTGGCCAAAAATCTATAAGCCCAGTAGTTCATACACTTATGGGTTTGAAATGAGGGCAAGCTGGGGGAAAGTTGATATTTGTAATATAACCACCACTTTTAATGCCGTGAATGTTTCTTTTGTTTTCCGTTCTTGTGCCATTAAAGTAAGTCAATGCAGTCTTTTAGGACTAGATCATGTGACTACTAGTCAATGAGTTTGAGATGGCAAAAGTTTGCAATGTGTAACCCTGCTGAGTTTCATTGTGTGAAGTGGTTAGTATCTTCAGTAACTCAGTAAGGATTAATAATTTTTGGGCAGTTTTGTTTTTTTTGTAAGATCTAACCTGCTACAAAGACCAGTAAGATTTGATGGATGCCTAGTTTGATATATTTTTTTGGAATTTGAAAAATTTATGAGAAAGCAAGTCACACCACAACAATGTCCAGTGCATCTAGTTTCCATGGTTAATATCTAAAAATGTTAAATATTACAAAAAACCTGGTTTTTTCATTAGCATTGAAGTTGAAATGTTATTCTTCTCTTTAAAAAGGCTTTATATTTTTATGTCCTTTTCAGTGGAGATTTTAAAAACACCACGTTTTCTGATGTGTTTTTAATGAAGTAAAAATGTTTCTCTTACATTGCAATTACCATTTTCTGTAAATTTAATGACACATCATTTATCACAGCTTTAAAGTGTGTACTTAATTCAGACGTATTACAGGGCAACTATTTCAAAATACAAAATTTTAAATCTGCACATACTACATAGAAACATATTACCACATGCTCCTCATGCAAACAGTGGTAGGCTGTTTGCACCCTGTCACCATGTACGACCACCATGCCATTTTTTGGTGTTTACAGTCAAATCTTTGTGTGGTTGACATGAGGAAAATGTCTTTAGCATTGTAGCATTACTTTTTAAATAACATCTAATATGACTGGAACATTTTGTGCATTTTCCTTGTCACACTTACAGGGAATTAATGTTACTTGGTTCTTTCATGAATACTGTGTGCACCTTTCACGGTAAGTTACTTAGGATTTAACGACACACCAACACGATTGTGTTATATAGTGTCACCTAGAAAAGAAAACGTTGCAATGTTGCCTTTCACGGCCGCATTTACTTTCCATCTATTATGGAAACTGTTATGTAGGCTGCGGTATTATTTGCTTTTTGGCATTATCATTTAAAAGCAAGAAACATACATTTAATGATTTTCTTTCCTGAACTGGTTAATGCAGTAATGGTTGTAGTTCTTCATTTGTTTCATGTTTGTTTAGTTATTATGAGTTGTTGGAGAAATTTCTGACACCCTTGCAGAACAAGGGAAGCCTTTTTGAAGATCTACCAAGCTCTGTGAGTTTTACAGGTACTTAGGAATCAAACCTTGTAATAGCAATATACATCATATGTAATACCAGCATTTAAGTCTGTTTTATTACTGAACTTCTATTCATGGACATACATCAAGCTTATACAGAGATGTTGAATTAAGCAAATGGGTTTGATATTGCTTGTAATGTGTTTCAATTGGTTTTCTGTTGAGTGTTGACAACAAACTACACACTTTCATGAAAATGTAGAATTGTGGAATTTGTTTTTTTTTTTTGGTTGAACTTTGTAAACAGTCCATGTACGGGAAGGAAAGCTGTTATAGTGATTCTTAAATTCAGACAGCCTACTGTATCTTCGGTCCAAATTCAAACGTTCAATTAAATGTAGTTTCTACTAGGGCATGAGCAAGAGGGAAGTAAAAGTATAGCAAAGTGGTATAGAAGATCGGTAAGTTGCATGGCTCAAGAGGTGCTTATTTCACATCCACTAGTCTTGAGGGACCAGGATTGCAGGAACAACAACCTGGATAAGATGATTTTGTTCCAGTAGTTTTTGAAAGTTAAAAGAGTACACCGAATTTCTCTTCCACGATTGTACTGATGTGTACTGATATGTACAAAATCAGTTCCTGCGGATTCTTTTTTTTTTTTTTAAGTAATTGTTGCTGTTACTTACTGTTTGTTATAAATTAAAGAGTTCAGTTTGAAGAAAAAGAGTTTAAACTATGTCATGTTTCATTGAAGCTACTGCATTCCATTAACCAAAATGCCCAGTGCAGAAATGTGTTACATGCATTTTTTCTAAAAAAAAAAATAGGTTTTTCATTTTTTTTTGCCCGATATCATTTGCAGTCAAAAAAATATTGTAACAAAAAATGTCATATGTGATACCAAGCCTGATTTTTCACAACTATTTGAATTTTCAATTGCCTTTATCTCAAAACTATATAAATGCATTTAAAGGCCTTTGGACAGGTAATACATTCAGTTGTTTACTCAACAAAGCTAGATTAAGATCCCCTGATAAAAAATCCGTTGGAATTATTTGAATATCTTGTACGGTTCTCAAGAAATTTCTCTTCAAAGTTTGACAATTTGTGGGAATTGTTCATTAGCTATGCAAAAATATAGTGTGGAGTGATGCACATGGTCTGCATTTCTTTTGTTATTCTTTTATAATTTATCTGTTAATTACTTAATAGCTAGTTTCTAGTTTGGTGTTTAATGTGAATATTTTCAAAGAACTAAGTAGCTACTTCCAAAATTAACCCCTTCGGGGCATCCCAAAATTACAGCTGTCCTTGGAATGAAAGCTAAACTGACAAAGGATAACATTACGCCCAATTGAAAGCTCCCTGTCTGTACGTCACAGATTTGCATAAGTAGCTCATGTTTATTAATGTTGTACGTGAAAAACAGAAATTTTCTTGTAAAATGGATTTTAATGGGAATTACGGCTATTTTTATCATTTTAAATGCCATTTACACCAAATAGACCAGAAGTCAGTAGTAAGTGTAAAGAAGGTAATTTACATTTTATCCCTCAACACAATAGTTTGGTTTTCAATTTTATTGTTAAAAAGTTGTTTTTCCGAGCTGTTTATGTTTGTTAACATGTATGCCATTCCACCTTTTACTTTGACTACAGTTTGTCAGTCTTTTTCTTAGGTACTGTGAACAAAGCAAAGTAAAGAGAATAGGAAAAAAAGAAAAAAAATCGTGTTTTTCTCAGAGGGTTCATATTACTTTTCCTTAGTTTTAAAATTCACATTTTAAAGGGCAAAAATGTTCAAGTTTTAATCGCAAATTACATGTCAGTTACTTATTTAAGTGAATTTCAAAGCTTGTTTTGTAGTGGTGGCAAATTTAACCTTTTCCTTTATTGATTGATGCTGCACATGCGAATATAGAGTTAGAGTCAGATGAGGTTTTACAGCCCAGTTTGTAACCAATTTGTTTAAGTCGAGCCGGCCACGGCCTTTTTCTCCAGTTGTGGCTCACATGTGAATACAACAAAAGATGTTTAAGGTCCGTGAGATCAAAGGTATGCAAAACCAAAGTTAATAAAATCTCCTGCATAATATAGTATTAAAGTAGGGTAAGCATGAAGGTTAGGGTAAAGGTTAGTTAGTGGACGAGTAAAAGTGCAGTTTGGTCTTACAAACCTTTGCTTTCGCGGGATAGATTGCATTCTTGTTTTCATTAGCGTTTAATAGTTTTCGTCCCAAATTATAATCACATTGTTTAGATAAAGGAAAATGAGTCGAGTCGATCGAGTTCAAAAAAATTGGCTCCGTCAGAAAATCCAAGATACGATAAGATCCCATAAGCGAAGTCGTCCCTCTGATCGTCCAAGTAAGTTGTTCCGATGTGGAAGGAGGCATGATAAACCAACATATGCAGGAACGTTGACAAAGAGACGACAGTGTCGTGTAGCTCCTTTCGTAAGACCTACCCCAAGAAATTAAGGCTACGAAATATACTCAAACACACCGGTCTATCTATCGGTTAAGACATGAGGACGTACTGTGACTTTTCAGTCAATTAGTGTGATTATCTTTCACAAAATGTTATCAACACTACATTTCGGGAACGGCTTCACGAGCAAGGGGTGGCGTCACGATTTGCTAGACAGTGGACCAGACGAGAGTGATATCTGTAGGCATGAAAAGGGTACTGATGATCAAGAGGTGCTTTTGCAACATCCATTACCAGGTGCTATTAGGTCAATGCTCACTGAGGATAAAGCAGAGGCAGAAGGACACAATGAACATGATTGGAGCAAGAACTCCAGAAGATTCTTCATATTCTTAGCTCAACCTGTAGTAGGACCTGAATCAGAAGATGATCAAACCATCACGGATACTCTGCCTCGTGTAAGGAAGGTTGCACAAAATGTGAAATACTGCAAACATATGTCATCCGATGAAAACAGCGAAAGTAACTCTTCCGACAAGGCTGATTCAGAATATTATCTAAGTTCAGAGGCTTCTGGAACAAACAGTGATACTGACACTGACAACTCAAACATGCAAACCACCATTTGATATTCACAGTATTTCTGGCACTTGTTGCAGCAGAGCAGATAATTTGGATAGTGTCTGAACATCTTCAGGATGGCATGCAAATAGTGAAGATAGTAAAAAGGACAAATACGACAGTGGGAATGAAGAAATCCATATCAAGTAATCTAAGAGGAAAAAAAAAAACAACCCCCCCCCAAAAAAAAACAAACAAAAAAAAAAAACAGCAAATGATGAGAAGCGAGTCTATGATAAAAGAAACGCCTGCTTGTTCTGTGAAAAGATGATTGAAGTTGTAACTGGTAGATAATATTTTGGTCAACTTAAAACCGAACCTGCTGTTGCCCAGATAATTGCAGTCCCAGTGGATTCTAGGGAGCGGAAAGTAAAATTATATCTCCGCAAAAACGGAAACTTTTTTCTCAACGAAAAAGCAATTCAGACAGTCTGAATAAATAATCCTGATGCGAAGACCGCCAATCACAGCCTGTTTCGACTTGAAAAACTCTGGGTCATGTCCACAGTGTTTGGGGGATATGCTAGCGAGGGTGATCTGTGCAGAATATAACCCATGCAAGTAGGATTTCAAGGGGAATCAGGTGGAAATAAGGATAAAAAGTAGGATCAATATTCTCAATAAAATAGAAAAAAGTAGCATTTTGATGAGAAGGATTAAAGTAAAACTTTTACCTTTTTAAAGACGAACAGTAGTTTTATCAATACATATACTAGCATCAAAGTATAGCATTTTAAGCGTCTCATTAACCATTAACAGCTCTGTAAGGAAGTCCCTTCTTTAGGGTTAGTCCCTTCTGCAAATGGAGTTAGGTTCAAGTAAAGAATGATTCGCACTTGGCTATGAATAGCCCTAATCATCTAAACACAGAGCACCCGCTACTTATTTGTAGCATGCGATTAATCTTTTAAAAATAGGCACAAAGCAAAAACACGCCATACAAATACCAGGGCAGATTTTTGGTGTTGCCTACAAGCGATGACTTATTTTGCGGCATGTGACTCTCTTCCTGACGTTTCCTACACTCTCAGACCATCTGAACATGCAGCAACTTTTTCACCACATCTTCCAAGCCATTCCACTGTGTTAAAGTGGGCAATTATTAGCAGAGCTGTCTTGGACTGTTTAATTTATTGAGTCTATCTAACAGCCAAACTCAGCCAACCTCAGGCCCACCAGACTGAAGATTATGTGGGAAAGTTTAGAAATTGTGGCTGCCTAGATGGCAAAAAATCAACTCTGAGACAAATTCCATTACCCTGAATACTGTGCTTCGAAAGTGTGAGGGATTATGTAAGCATTGGAGAGTATGAAATTCCAAGATTTTGGGTGATGAACAAGTGATTTGTAGTGTTCGTGACAAACTATTACCTCCTTTGTCCAATTCTAGTTCTGTAAAATCTGGTGAAATTTCTGTAAACCCTAAGGCAGAAATCACACCTCGAATTGGTAGGTACGATTGATCAGTGGTAAGTAAATTAAAATGATTTGCATGTGTTCCTAAAATTACATTTATGAATAGCCAGTGGACTCAGTCAAACAGTCTCGCATGTTGTATACCTCCTTTGTCCAATTTTAGTTCTGTAAAATCTGGTGAAATTTCTGTAAACCCTAAGGCAGAAATCACACCCTCGAATTGGTAGGTACGATTGATCAGTGGTAAGTAAATTAAAATGATTTGCATGTGTTCCTAACATTACATTTATGAATAGCCAGTGGACTCAGTCAAACAGTCTCGCATGTTGTATATGACCAGCGGGCCATAAATTCCCCACCTCTGCTTTAATGATTTTTAATATATTGTTGGAATAACTTTATTGACTTGCAACACACTTTTTAATAAGCATGTAACTTAAGACCAGAATAAATACAAGCAGGAATTACTTTTTTTGACTATCAATGTCCTTGTTTCTCATCACCTATCACGCAGATATATGCACCACAATTTCTTGTGTGATGTGTGCATAAGGACATTTTGCTAGTGTTTGTACAGGGAGGGTTAAGGAACGACATTATCTGCATCTACACACATACTGTATTTTGGAGAGATAAGATAGCTATAAACGTAAAATACAACTTAACATACCTAAAAGTTCTCTTTTTGGTCGGCCCATGTCATCCTACTTGGAGAAATGCATCATTGTTCATCAATAGTTTTATAAAAGGGAAATCAGGCTTCTGTTAGATGCTGTGTTATTCCCATTGGACACAAAGGACACAAATTCTACCAAAAATTAGTTATGTACATACCTTTTTGATCCCTTCACTGATCTGGATTTGAAGGAATCTGTGTATTTTGATAGTGCCTTGTTATCTTATATCTCAAGTAATATTATTTGTGTTTGTATTAGACTGCTGCTGTCAAATAGCCAAGCCTTCTTGCCTTTTCATCTACTACCTTCTCTGAGGATGATATTCACGCAAGGTTCTTTTCATTTGTGTTAAGAACAAATATTGTGAAGAAACCTCTGACACTTTCAGGTTCATTCTTTATTGTTGGTCTTTAGTTTTACTGGCAAGGGTTTCTGAGACTTGTTTCTTGTAGTGAACTGTTACTGTATAGACCAAAATATCTATAAATGTTAAAATATAGACTTGAAAATTATGGGTATGCTTATGAATGTTGGGAAGTTATATCTATATCTATATATATATTCCCCACTTAGGGACGTTTGGGGAAATATATGCTTATGTATTTTATTGTTTTTCGCCTTAAGGTAGGAAGACATGAGGACTTTCGCCTTAGGGGGGAATTAGCGTTATATATATATATATATATATATAACGCTAATTTCCCCCTTAAGGCAAAAGTCTTTATATCTTCCTACCTTAAGGCGAAAAAAAAAATAATACATAAGCATATATTTCCCCCAACGTCCTCAAGATATAATCAACGTTATTTCAATGGCCTGCCATCCGTGCGTG
>WURT03649280.1:0-19187 GCA_009936505.3 Holothuria glaberrima | reverse complement strand
ACAAGCCAGTGAGCCACAACTGGAAAAAAAGGCCGTGGCCGGCTCGACTTGAACCAATTGGTTGTAAACTGGGCCGTAAAACCTCATCTAACTAACAAATTCATACAACTCACAAGGTGCTGCACTCCTCAGGTAACATGACAATAAAAAGCATAATGAACAAAATTGAATAAGGCAGACCATTTGTACATAGAAGCAAAAAGCTCAGTTGTTAAGGCGAGTGATTGTGTAATACTGAAAACAGACCAAAACATGAATGCGAAGCGTACTTCATCGTCGCTGGATAGGGTTGCTAGGTGACAAAATTTTTCAGTAGCAATTTTTTCCAGTGTTTTACACGCAGTTACCAGTTCATTACGTTTATTAAGCCTAGCTAAGTGTGGTCTGTAAATGATGAAATATTTCTCCCATAGGCATAAGTTGTATCTACTGGAGGAAGGGTCATAATATTTTTCTTGTTTAAGGATTTTCTATGAGATGATATGTTCGATCTTATTGTCCTTTAATTTCCAAAAATATTTCCTTAATTCGGTGTTCAGTCTTTTGATTTATTTTCTTCATGTTTTATAGGCGCTGGTCTACCGTTGAGTACTCTAGCAACACTTTTTGCAGAACTTGACATATTTTATTGTATAAATACAGACAGACAGAAAGACAGACAGAAAAACAGACAGAAAGATAGACAGATGGGTAAATAGACGGATAGAGAGGTAGATAGGCAGGCAGGCAGACAGACAGCCAGCCAGCCAGCCAGGCAGACGGACAGGCAGACAGACAGGTAGATTACATGGGTTGATAGATTACATGGATGGATGGATGGATGGATGGATGGATGGATGGATGGATGGATGGATGGATGGATGGATGGATGGATGGATGGATTACGTGGATGGATGGATGGATAGATGGATTGATAGATAGATAGTTTTCTAGTCACCTGGCACCTCTAGCACATCTTGTTCTGTAATTCTAAACAGACAAGTTGACGGTGTATATGTGGTCAATTCGCAGAGTCTATCCCTTCCTTTGTAAGCACCCATTTATCCTCAGGCAAATTCAAAGCTCGAAAAAGAACTCATTCATGCTGAAGGCCACCATCACACAAAAATATCATCACAGCTAGGCGCCAGCCCATCCCTATTTAAACTCCAATATGTTATATCGCTCAACTATGAACACCATATGAAATTAAATACAATTAATATTGTAACTTCTACCAAGGAGTTGTTATCCGAATGAAGATGGCACATCGAAACTTCATTCGAAGTGAGGATTTCCGCATTCAAGCTCATCTAGTAGCCATTCGATTATGTTGCTCTTCAGATTTCTATTAGCAGTAAGCTGGACTAAAAAATTAGCACAAAGAGGTTTGTCGTCTGCGACAGCTGCGTGGAGCTATGGCGATTTTATCCATTGCCACAGCACTGCCAGTCTCTCGAAAAAAATACGTATAGGCTATTTTCTCTCTTTTGTAGCAAATGAGACTACATCGGCTTGATTTTATGTAATATTGTGAACACAATTTATGTTCGGGTATGTTAGAAAACTTGAGGAAACTTTTCAGAATGCACTAAAAGAAGATGGCTTCAGTCTCTTTAGCTCATTCGCATATGGTCTCCTCCATTGGGCTACGGGCATTTGTATTGATCTATTCCTATGAAACGATTGTTTTGAGCCTGAAACCCCTGTCATTACTATGATGGCGGATCAATATACACATCGAAGCATTATTCAATTTAAGCCCCTTGTTAAAGTATTACTAGAAGTGAATGACATCGCAAGGAGAAATAAACCAAATTGAAAGGATTTTTAAAGGGTATAAGTCAAGCCTTATCACCAGCTAATATTTGGTAATCTTTTCACCCTTAAATAGGTCTTAAAAGTATTAGCATAAATTAAACTTCTCATGCTATCTCCACTCGAACAACAACTCAGATGCTTCTAACCTCTAAATTTCAATATTAATTATTTTCCTAAAAGGAAAAATTAGCACTAGGAACCACAGCACTCTAAAAGAACGTTCATCAGTACGGCAGACGTTCCGCACATGTGAGACGTACAGACAAACTCTACAATCATCCTTGTACTTGTCTGTGCGTTATCCTTATTTAAAAGTTGCATATTATATTAAAACGGTTAGAATTAAACAGGGTAACAAAATAAGATGTTCTCTTTGTTAAAACATACTACTTTATATTAAAATACGTCAACTGGTCTCCAAACCAACTAAAAGAAATGAAACTTTTGCAGTTTTGGAACTAATTTCGACAACACTACAAGTACCTTTAAGAGTGTTCCTTCGATTGTACCAATAAACGCTACCAGTCGAGATATAGGCTGGTCTATCTCAATTACAATTATGGAAGAAAATGAAGCCCCGCTAGCCTCGATTATAAGCAATCCTGGTAGAGTACCGAGCGACAACGATCTTTGTGGGTATCTAGATCCAAAATTCTGCGGCAGGTAACAAGTAAATTCTTTCAATTCTTTCACCACGTCACATTTTACCTGCATTGAGATATAATGAACATTAAATGATCCAAAAACCAACCGTATAGCAACTCTAAGAAATGCATCAGTAAAAAGGAACTATTTGTTCGGTCCTCATGAACTCTTCACATGTAACTTATTTTCATTCATGGATACACATATTGAGCTTAAACCATCTTGTTCATTGGACGTCGATATTGATAGACTCAAGTCTCCCTGCGAAACCTCAAAGATCGGTAAAGATCGGTAAAAACCCTTTAAACCACATTATTGGTGTAGATTACCCTGCGTGTATTAACATTTCTTCTTGATTGACATGAACTAGGTAAAGGTTTGCCTTATTCAGAGCTCTTCTCTGTCTCGGGACAAATTTCCGAAGGCTTTCACTGCTGATTGCGCAATAACGTTCAGTGTACAATCTTTTCTTTTACATTCTAAAGTGATTTCAGTAAATCCAGACAAATCTTCAGATTCGTCATTGTAACAATTAATAAACTGGCAATTCCCTCATCTCGATTGTGTGATAGCATATAACCTTCGGTTGATTTACATTCACAGTTACAAATGATGTTATGAAGTTTTTACTTCTTCAGAACTGTCATCAATCCTACTGTTTTACAAGAACGTCGTAAAAATTTTTCTACCAAAACAATTCTTTTGGCTAAATTAATCAAAGGTTAAAGGTTAATAAAACTTGGAGGAAAGGGTCACCACATATGTGGTTGTGTTTAGGTTGCATTTCATCTTTAAAGAAAGTGAAAGAAATGCTAAAGGTAACATTTCATGAGTTCAGAATGGTCCTTTTTGCTCTTTTTTTTTTTTTTTTTTGAAGCAACCCAGAAAACAGGCAAATTTTTAATATATTGTGAGGGATCAGCAGTTTGAAGCTCTTGACGTCTTGCTTACAGTTATATTATAACCTTCAAATTGGTTGGGCATAATTCCCATAATTTTGCAAGGAATGTATACACTCACTTCACTGTGGAGGTAAATAATAGCTTGTAACGGAACAAGCTTTCCTTGCCCATTCTAACCATTCTTACAGTTTTTATTATGAAGTAATCTTCGTCATTTTGTGTTGACATTTATGCTAGAAGTTTTATCTTGGCGAAGGAATTTATTTTCCAAACATAAATGAAACCTCTTCATATTAATAATTCACAGACAGCCTACTCAAAATTATTTTATTGAAAATAATGTTTGTTTCAAAGAAGAATCATAATCTACTTTCCGAAAGTTTGTTACATGCAGTGCTTGATAAGTGAATGCCGCAGTCATTACTTTAAAAAATGCAGCTAGAAATAGCAATTGAAGTTTCAAACTTCGTTATCAGTATTTTCAATCTTACAAAAACAAAGCAGACTGATCATCCCTGTAAGATATTAGAATGCTAATCTCACTGTTTGTGGTAGATGTACAAATATGAAGAAGTACCCTGAACTTTATTTAATTAATAAAGTTACTTTCAAATTTGGCACATTATTATGCTACTTACCACCGCATTACACCCACTCTTTGTTAAGTAATTGCTGTTGCTCCTAAATTGAGAATTGCAGGTACAATTTATGATTGAATCCTCAAACTCTGTTATTAGTGTATCCATTTCGTACATACACAAAGCAGACTGATTTGTTCCTTTAAAGTCTGGACTATCCTCTGGAATATTCTTGATAAAAGCAACATAAAGTGCGCCATTGAACTCTGTTGCTGTTTGTGCAATAGTGTACATTGCACCACCGTTTCCTTTACATTCTAAAGTAATTTCAGTAAATCCAGACAAATCTTGTGTTTCGTCATCGTGACAGACGCGACTCAACTTTGGAACAATGGGACTATCGTGTTGTGTAGCATCTTTCCTTTGTGATGCTAGGTAATACGTGTATCCTTGATATGAAAACACAGAAACATAATTTATGATAAAATCATTTTGAACGTTCCCTAAAGGGGTTGTTTTACGATCATTATCATCATCATCACCTTCTCTACATCTACTCTGATCTCTTCTATGAAGACAAACTGATGAAATTGGCCTTCTGAGTAAACGATCCTCTCTCCTGACTGTTTGTGCAACATACAGTGATATCCTTTCATTTCCTTCATCTGCTACCAGACCTACTGCTGAATCATCCTCTAGAGCCACCATCAGTCTCAAATGCGACAAATATTTCACATCTTGGGAAATGTCCCCAAGTTTTCTAAATTGACAAGTTCCATTCAAGCCTGATCCACACGAAATTAACTCGTTTACAGGAAACGGAATAACTGCTAATACCTTATTTACATTACGCTCTCCTTCATTTCGAAATTCAACTTGACTCTGTACTTCAAAGTTTCGTGATAAATGATAGAGACTGTCAACTGCTCCTATGTACACACTTCCATTACTGGACACCGTAAAATGATTAAAAGTTGCATTGCAAATACAAGTAAAGGAGTTAACTAAATATGGAGAGAGAGGAGAAGCTTGAAATGATGAAATGAAGTTGATTAAGAGACAAAAACAAGTCTGAAAATTTCTTCTCATCGACGCCATTTTATCGGGATAACAGGAATGAGTGCCTTATATCTGTACTCCGATTAACAGTTCAAATTTGCTTACAACTAGCAACCCTGAAAAAGGAAGAATTGTTACTGGTGAATTTATAAGAAATCAGTAGAAATCGTGGGAGCTATTCAGACAACAAAGTTCGTAAATACATACAAAGGTATCCTGCTGAAAACAAGGAAGAAACTATTTTGGAAGCCTTTAACTTATGCCATGTAACTGCATGTGATTCATTTGTCAATAAGAAGACGTTTTTGGAGAATTTCTCTTAGATGTTTTGAAAATGTAATAATGACCAAATAAACGAAACACACAGCACAGTTACATAATTAATGAAGAATATCATTTTACTTTCAGTCTTCGAGTCAGGTAATGAGATGTGCATTTACGATAGCACAGGGGCATGAGGACACGTCCCCCCCCCCCGATCGATGTTGGTAAATTATCGATTTTTTGAAATGAACCCAAAAGGTGCCTATGATTACATTTCGATAAGAGAGTGGGTGAAAAGGAATTTTCAACTAAATAATGAATCTGTTTTAAACATTTCTTACCTCAAGTTGTTCTCAAATTATTAAGTTTTCGTACATTTTCGAACAAACTACCAAAACTTTCAGGCTCCCCACTGGCGTTTTCCTCAGTTTTATTGTTTTATTTTTAAACCTCCCCATACGTATTTGTTCTTTAACAATCTTTACGAAAAACAATTTAGTCGCCGATTGCAATATTGCAAGTGCCATGCTTTACACCCTATGACTAATGCCCATTATTAGGAAGATAATGCACAGAAGTATCCTGGTGAAAACTTCTTTCCGAAAGTTGGAGGTACACATGTCCAATTCCAGGCTACGACCAATAGGCGATTGTGAGGTATTCTTATGTTACGGGTAACATTTGTAGCGTGATACACAAGGTATGAAATGTACTATACGCACTACACCAACTTATATAAAAGTCATTGTGGGCATTTGAAAAAAAAACATCATGAAAAACGCTCATTGATTCCTTGCAGAAGGCAAAATGAATTTACTCAATCACGCTGACGACTGTGTGTATGTGTTTTGTGACGTTTGACTAGTAAACATGATCTCAAGATAACGATAATGGATATTTCTCCAACTTGGAAATTGAATCACCTCATTAAAAGAAAGATCCCTGGTATTGATTTGGTGTAGGTCAAAGGTCGTGTAAGGTCACCAGAAGTCAAAAACCAAAAATCTTGTAAACACGGTATCTTTATTTAAGAAGCACAAATGCTTTTCATACCTTGCATATGGATGCGTTATAGTCAGGTAATGGCCCCTTTTGATTTTGGAAAAGGTGCAAGATCAGCTGAGGTCACCGAAGGTGAAGTTCTTAAAAACTGCTTGTAGAAACGATATTCCAATATAGCAATGATGGACAAAATTCATACTTGGTACATAATTTTATCATATTGGGAGAAAGACCTGTACCGTCCTCAGTGGACGTCAGACGTCATTTGAGGTTATCAGAGGTCAAAAACAAAAAGCTTGAAAAACACGATATTTCAAGACAGGAATGATGGATCCTATATAAAGATGTCACTTTCAGAAAGAGAGTGTCCCTATGGTTTTGTTGGATGTTGAAGGTAATATGGGGTCATCAGAAGTGAAACTACGTTAACCTCGTAAACTAAAAAGACAGTTGGAGATACCGCCAAGTTGTTTCCGACGTTTCTAGACTAACGAAAAGTTAGTGCTGATTTTTTTTCTACCACTGTAAAGATAAAGTTATGGATTACAACATTTATTTTCACAAGCATTATTGTTACAGTAATAATTCAAATTTGAATAACCTAATTTTATGAACAATGTAAATGATGCTATAACTATAGCATAAGTAGAAAACCTAATGCTTAACAAGTTCTTGATGGCGTAGTCGATTATTGCTTGGTTTCCCAAAAGAGACGACCCGGGTTTGAATCAATTGAGACATGTTCTTTTTTCATTTTAGTTTGTTTTTAAATATTTGGTGGGATTCAAAGGTCATGTGAGGTCAGCAGGATCAAAAAAAAAATCGTAAAATATATGCAGTAAAGAAGACGAATAAATTGAACCTTAGCGTAAAAAGCACCTCTTTCCACAAGGAATCATTAAGCCTTTAAGCTTTCTAGTTAGTCTTCTGCCCCTTTTCTTACACCTTAACTACCCTTTTGTCCATTCTCCACTGAAAGCTGTTCATTTCTACTCTCGTTCAAAATAAGCGAAACCACGGGCTTTGTAAGCTCTCCTTTAGTGTCATTTCCATGTTGTTTAAAACAATCATAGTAAGGTCCTCATTTTGTAATTAAAATTGAATCTGATAAATGAGAAACATCCTACATTTAATGAAGTTTAATGCAAAAACACTGATGAAGCTTCAGTTAACTGTCATACTGACCCACTAGTACCTTAATAGGTAAACCTTTCTTATTTAAGCTCACATACACGGTACTGCAAAGGTCTCCTTCTGTGATCAATGTCTGAGACTGCCTGACCATCTCAGACAATTAGTAGCAGTAAGTATACAGATATATCGCAGTTCTTGTCGATGCCAGGAGATTATGATTGGAGAGGCACAACAGATTATGTTGTAATTCCACTCAAGAAAACCCCAGAATGTCGGTGCAAGTTGTGCATGTGCGTATCTCTTATGGGTTTCATCCACGGTCGATCTTTCCTTTATACCCTCGTGTAGACGTTGTTCTGGGGAAGGTTAGTTAGATGAGGTTTTACGGCCCAGTTTGTAACCAATTGGTTTAAGTCGAGCCTGTCACGGCCTTTTTTTCCAGTTGTAGCTCACTGGCTTGTTTTCCCTACTGGGGAAGGGTCTAAGGGGAGGGTTTGTCAGTTTTGTTAGTGTAAGGTAGTTTAGGTCCAAAACGGTGTTTTGTTTTTTTTTTCTTGCAAATGTTTGAACTGACTATACGTTGAAAGCTCCTAATAATTCGGTGAATTTTTAATTTTGGTTGAGCTGTAGGGAAGGATGTGATATGTAAGTGGAGAGATGACCACTCTTCCCCTTGAAAAACTTTTGTTTATGTTATGTGATTAAGATGCAGAATGGTACTACCTTTGGTAAATGTTTAAACTAAAATAATTGCATCCTTAGATATCCTCATAAGTTAGTGGTATTTGGCGAAGCATGACACCCGTTTTACAGAAATGTACAACGACAAATATATACTTCCAATGTTGTTTGTCACATCACCCTGCAATAAAAATTGATTGTTTTACGATCTTCCCTTGATGTTAGGTCCCTACATGGCCGTTTTTCGAAAGAGCAAATTGGTCCGACTCTGTAGTCATGAGATGCAAACTACAAAACAGTGACATATGCGCCTTAATTTGTAAATCTTTTCCATGGCAAAAATTCCGTGGAGACTTATGCACCCGGAATATCTCGGTTCCCTAATAAAATTTATCTGCCAATTAGACGGCGAGACTTTTGCCTGATAATTAGTAAAAAGCTTTCAATTTCGTGGAATATGTCTTCTAATTCCCCTGTTTTGCCTACTTGTAATGCTGTGCACCTCTGTAATCACTACTATGGACACGGACAGTCGGCCTAAAACCCCATCACCGATGAATAGTGCGATCACGTTTGAAACGGTATTGATATAAGGTTACCGACGAAAAGTGATTGGGAGGGCGCGAAGCGCGCAAAAAATTTTGGTAGTTTGCTGAGGATTTATGAAAAATTTGAAAGTTTTAGAACAACTTGTGATATTTGTTAAATAAAATAGATCCATCCGCGGCACTCACTTGAAAACACACTTCACCCATCCCTACGTAAACCTATAGCTTAAACGCCTCTTGGGCTCATCAAAAAAAAGGCTTGGAATTTTCAGAAACCGATTGGGAGAACGTGCCCTCATGCCCCTTCCCCGTATCGGTGACACTGACCGAAGTTGCAGTTACGTGTGAAACTGGAATGTATGGTTTTTCCTGTTCCATATCTACATCGGAGTAAATTTTGAAAGTGATGCTTTGTTTCACTAAGGTTCATCCCTCAAATTAATAGTTCTTCATTATGTCATTTTTTGTAGTGTAACCTCTGATGACCTCATATGACCTTTGACCTCCTTCAAACCCATAGAGTCCCCTCTCTCTTAAACTAACATATCTATTTACCAAGTAGAATACATCATCCCTGTCTTGAAATTTCTTGTTTTTCAAGGTTTTTGACTTCTGAAGATCTCAAATGACCTTTGACGTCCACTAAAAACAATAGGGTTGTTCACCTTAATATGATAAAGTTATATGTCAAATATGAAGATTGTCCGTCATTGCTATTTTGATATTTCGTGATTGTAATCGTTTTTGAGAATTTAGTTTTTTAAAAGAAGGGTAAAATCAAGTTTTGATATATTAAAGGGGTACTTATTCTAAGTAATCTGGTGAAATTTCCATTGAAATCTGATGTATGGTTCTCAAGATATCAGCAGATAAAGTTGTCACATTTTCAACACAAAGTGAACTTGAAGCAAACACATATGACGTCATAGCCTCCATTACAAACTTTACATTCCCCATGGGGAGGTCCTATCCCTATTAACTTCAAGGTCAACATAACAGACTGAAAAACAAATTAAGCAAATCATTCCTTATCAATGTGAGGAAGTGATATCAGGGAGCTGCTTAGTGATATAACCTCGCTTACCTCAAGCTTACTTCGGGTCACAAATGTAGTAACTTCTTTAGCTGATATCTCGAGTAATTCATGTCCGATTTGAATGAAAGTTTCACCAAATTGCGTAGATTTAGTTCCTCTTTCACATATGAAAGGTATATTTTTGCTTTAACCCTTCTTTTAACCTCCGGTGACCTCAGATAACCTTTGAACTTTTCAAAATCAATAGGGTTTAGTTTGTGTCTATAACCCATCCAAATGCCGAATATGAAAACTGTTTACGCTCCATATCTTGTTTACCAGTTTTTCGGGTTTTGATCTCTGGTGACCTCACACGAACTTTGACCTTCACAAAAACCGTCAGGATCTTGAGATATCGTGTCTACAAGCAAAGATCCACAAACTCACGTACACAATCGCCAAAGTGATTGCATGGATTCCCTTTGCCTTTTGCAAGGAATCAAAATGTAGCAGCGAAAAATTTAGCTCAGCAATTGTTACTAAGAATGCCCAGTTGATGCCCTCTCATACACAACATGTGGTCTTATAAATAAAATGACCGGGAAACGCTCTTAGTTCATTTTTTATTAAAACTTTTTTCAATCCAATAATGATAGAATATAAATTTTATCAATAAATTTTTCATTTGATCAAACAGACTGTAATCACGCATGGTTTGGCATGAGTAGGCTACATGTTTACGACTCAAGGAAAGCTTGCCACGAAGACTTAACGATGACTTTAAGGATCAAAGAAGTCATGTTCTTAACTTTTATTTCGACATTGCACTTTCCAACTCTTGCAGTAACTAACAAAGTTCTACAGCATGAAAACTTCAATTTTACATGGGGGTATTTAGGAGAAAATAACACAATGAAAGGCTTTAGATATGAGTTGGGCAAAAGAGGTCATATAGACCGGTACAGGTGTTTAAGTAACTACGAAATTTTAAGTTTTTTTTAAGTATTTAAAGACACCTAAAATTACCGTTTTGAAATACTGAGACTACTATGACCTCGGCAGAGTGAATATAAAGCAACCTTTCCATATTTCTGGAGCAAAGTGCTTATTATAGGTTCAACTAACGACCATTGAATACCCTTCACCCTTTTTGTCGTTAATGATAAAGTTAAACCATCGGAAACTGTTTCATCAATGGATGTACCGATGCATAGGCCTATTTCGGTTTCTCTACTTGTTGAAGCTTGGGCGTTCGGTGAGAAGAGGCCTAAATAGTGTCTGGGAGTGCTTTTCAGTTGTTAGATTGTCGATTGCCTTGACCAGTTGACACTAACTAAGCTAGACATACCAAGCCTTCGGCCCATCGAACAACATCTGTAATCTATTAAGAATTACGCTGGAACAGGATAAGGGTGGGTCTAAGTCAGTCATAGAGAAGGAGCTAATTTTACAGTAGCAGGGGCGGCCAAATACAAATTAATGCCATAGTTTGCAATTTTCGAAACATTCAATGTGAGCCACAAAGGTAGATGCTCGGTACGAAGAGCTAGAATTACCTTAAGTATAACAAAAAAGCGTCAATGGGGAAATCCAGGGGCCTCTTCAGGGTACAATTTTGGGAACAATTTTGACAGCCACTGCATAATAATTACGACAACACAATATCAGGGTTCGAAGAGCGTTACTCTCAAAATGACGATACAATGATTTCAGAAATTTCATCGTCTTTTCTTTTGAAGTGTTCAAAAAGAGCGGTTATGGGGTCTGTTAAGCCCCATTTGGATCCATGCTTAAACTGTTTTGTTTTCTGACAATGTGTTAAATCATTATGGCTTGCGATATAATGTCCGGAACACCTATCTGCCTACGTTGATTAACAACCAGGAGCCTGTACGGAGGTACGTTCACTAAATTCATTAGCAAGGAAGCTATTGGGATCATTAGGGACCCTTATGCAGTGACGTAGCTACGAGAGGAGCTTGGAGGTTGCTCCAGCCCACCCACCGAAAAATTTCAAAGCCCTCCCTCAGCAGCACCTTCCCGTACTGGTGATCGGAGGTATGTTGAAAGAATATCAGTAGAACATACACCGGCCCTCTCATTTGGAGATCCAGCATGGGGATTGTAAATGTAAATGACAGGGCAATCAATTTTGCCGATTTAATGGGATAGAACCACCACAAAACAACATGAATATTGACAATCTTATTGTGAGATGTTTCAGGACATTCTGGAACTCAAAGTAAAACTGAACTTAAAGTCCTAAAAATAAAGAAGTGAAATAACCAAAAGAAAATTTCCACCGTACGGAATGGTCAGCCATAGTAAATGCCTAAGTATATTGTTCATTTCTGTTTTCTCAACTTGAACAATTTTATCCGCAAATATAAGCTGGACATAGTGGCTTCAACCCCGCATTAGTGATCTAGCAACACTTTGAATATAGGGAGGTCTGGGTTAATAAAGTCGTTTTGGACATCGGAGTTTTTTCAATGAATTAGAAAAATTACATCGGCAGGCAATTGATGTTCTGTGTAATACAAACAAATGCAAACCGAATAACCCAGACGATTGACCAATTAAAGCAAAGGTGTAAATTATGTACATCTTTAGGCATAGGTGGGCTTTATTGACACGGACTCCGTGCTTGCAAGATTTTCATTCGCCCTTTTAACACGGATTCCGAGCTCGCAAGCTTTTCATTTATCTCATGAACACGGATCGTGCCCGCATGATTTTCTTTTATCTTATGAACACGAACTCCGTGCCGGCAAGATTTTCATTCATTTATGGACACGGATTCCGTACGTGCACTGCAAGATTTTCTTTTTCTCAATAAGTTCTTAAAGAAAGATCTAAACCACGACTGCCGTACTGCACTTGCAAAAATTTCAGGTGGTTTGAAGGTACTCCCCCGGCACTGCACGGCGGCTTTGTACTTGTGGGGTGGGATCATGGGAGTGGGGTGTTTTTAAAATATAATTTGCCGAATTAAGAGCAGTATATGGCAGGGACGAATATTAAAAAATGAAAAGTGGGGGGGTGTTGGGGTTGGGGTTGACCGGATATCCAACCTTTTGAAGCTGGTGTGCGAGTGAAGTTTTAGAAATATGCTTAGGCATATCTGGATGAGGTGGATGAATTTCCCCCTCCCCTTCTTTGCATTATGATCGAGTATGCCTTTATGTACAGGCATAAGCTCCCCGGCAGTCAGCAATATCCAGCTGTCCACCGGTGGCCATAACTTGCCGACGGAGGGCCATCGGAAGTCCGCTGCCTGGATAAAAGCTTGCATGATGTGTATAAAGGTTTTTAAACAATAAGCGTCGCCGCTATCGGCGGACCGCCGGTAAACCACTTGACATTTCTCTGACGGACCACCGATGTGGCCGAAAGCGATCCGTCGGGCCGACCAGAATTTTGGTATCAGGGCTTAGGAAGATTTTCAAGTTGAAAGTGGGATTGCGGAAGTGAATGTTAGTGATCAGTTTCAACGGATTTGAGTAGGTAAAGTAGTCTAGATTTACCAAAAAAAAAAAAAAAAATGCCATCGGTGTAGGCTGGAAAACTTCAAAATGGCGTCCAAAATTGCCGACGTAAGTGATTTGTTTTCGTAGCTTGGGTAGGGCAAGTTATGTAGTAGGATTCATCATATATAACGTTGCTTGAGTGGATTGAGGAAATGATACTTAGTTCAGGCTGAATGTACCCTTACTTTCACAAGGAACTTTCCTTAGTTTCTTCACTACCCTGAACCTCAGAAATGTTAAATAATCTTTGTTATTCAATCAAAGCAGTTGTCCTTTAAAGTCTCAGTGTCTTTAGACTGAAGGCACTTGAGTTGCGATAAACTCAGTGTAGCAACATTCAGCCTGAACTTAGTTAAATCTAAGTTTCATTTTCTCAATCCACTCAAGCAACGTTACATATGATTATTTCATAACTTGCCCTACCCATCCTACGAAAAAAATGCGTGCGGCGGCAATTTTGGACGCCATTTTGAAGTTCCCCAGCCGACACTGGCATCTTTTTTTTGGTAAATCTAGACACCTTTACCTAGACTTAAATCCGTTGGAAACAGATTTTTTACAGTGTTTTCGCAGATTGGGTCAAAAATCATCTAATTTTGGGTTACTAATGCATGCCTAGACGTTTACACGTTTAATTATGAGTAAATGTTTTGTGTGAAGCTGTCAGTATATTCCTAGAGCCAGGGAGTTCAACTTTCTGAGAGGATTAGATGGAATTGTGCACATAAGGAACACAAATCGTCCAGTGAGCCGCAACTGGAAAAAAGGCCGTGGCCGGCTCGACTTAAACCAATTGATTACAAACTGGGCGGTAAAACCTCATCTAACTAACTAACGTCCCTTTGCCGAGTGGCAAAATAGTATTGGGTGTGCGTTCAAAGTTATAACAACATCGGAAATGAAATAACAAGAAGGTTCCTGAAAATGGCGCCACAAACTACACGTGCGTGCAAACGGTGAAAAAAGCTGTTTATTTATTAACCTAATGCAATATTTTATGAGGTTACGGGATCCCCATGGTGTGATCCCCCTTATTTATTAATAAGGCCTATTAATATTTACTGGCGCCGCCAGACTTTCGTGATGGGGGGGGGGGGTACTACCGATGATATCGTAATTTTACCTCAGTTAAACTCCCACGATTGCTCAAATTGCACCCTTTTTATGTGTCCTGCGTTTTCGCACAGCAATGAGGATCCTTCCTTTGTCATCATACATGACTGGGAAATGTCCATAATTTAGTGAGTTCTAATTTTTGGTTAGGTGAAAGAGGAGACTATGCTGTCTAAGAGAAAAATACGTTTTCAACACATCTTCTGAAGCCCCCTCTTTTTGGATACTGTAGTACCATCTATTAGGGATAGCTTTTACCTCAAAATACGGGCGTGAAGTCCACAGAAACATTCTTTGACTAGTACCCTAATTCCCCCTTTGCTTCATTTTGCATAAAAGGGCATCTAAGGCTGGCAGATACCTGTATATGGCTCCCGGAAGCTCTGAATCAATTCTATAAAATGTTGCAATGACATAATGCTTACAGTGGCGTAGCCAGGATGTTTCTAACGGTTTGCCATGTAGTATGTCGTGTGATTGCCGGCCTGGAGGAGGGGTGTCCCCTGCCTTTTGAAAATTTTTGAAAAATTAGGTGTCCTTACATTCAATCTGGTGCCACATATGAAACCTTTGAAGTAAAATTTTCTGTTAAAATTTGTACCTATATTACAGTAGGTACTAAAAAATGGCATCAGTGAGGGAGGCCCATGGCCCAATGGTCCCCCTGAATACGCCACTGAATGCTTATTACCTGACATACAAATACAGAGTATGATGCCGAGCACTTTACAACTATCGTATTTTTACTAATTTTGAACGAAAATCCAGACGAATAGCTTCCAGCAAGGGGAATGGGCAGGAGGGAAAGGTGCAGGAAGGGGATATTAGACCTCCCTGACAGGTATAGCAAAAAGGGGTTAAGGACTAACAAGCGCGTTTCAGAGTGCTGTTTCGTCGTAAGTGTATTAACAGTTCCCATCTATACCGATAATGGCTGCGGGGGAAGCGTTCGGTAAAAAATTTCTGAAAAATATATTACGGCAAATACGTACATTCAAGTTCCAACCTTCCACATCATGCTACAAATTAGATTGAAAGATACCATACTGATACAAGGCCCCTACAGATGGTTCGCTCTGTCTTTTGAAAATGTGATCAGAATAGTACTGGTGCCATTTATTATTACCTTCATAATGGTCATGACATAGGTTACAAACCGTGTGGCATGCGGGGGTAGGGCGCCGAAATTTTTCGTTATATAAGATTTCCATGACAGAACCTGCATTCAGAATCTGCATCGAGACACTTTCAATTGCAGAACGAAACTACATGCCACTCAAAAAGCCAGTCTTTCACCTGGTAATTTGTAAACAGCTTTAGACTTTTGCTGCTGCCCTTCTCTGGGAGTCGCATCGGAAGATATTGATAATTAGAACAACATTGTGGTAAGGTTTGAAGCGCGCGACAATTTTGATAATTTGCGAAGGATTTGCGAAAATTCTGATAGTTTGAGAAACATTTGTGATAGCGAATGATTACAATAGATCCATCACTTGGTCGAAAACACACCTCACCCTACCCTGTACAGAAATCTATAGCTTAAACGCCTTTTGGGATCATTTTAAGATTTTCAGCATTTTTGGATTGGGGGGGGGGAACACGTGCTAATTATTATGCAGTTTCAATTTTCATCGGGGGCAGAAATATTTTTTGGGGGCATTGCCCCCAAAATGCCCCCATGGCTACGGACCCGGTTGCATAGTCCACTGTTTCGACTTCATTGAAAAAATTTCAGCATTTCATAACTCAAAAACGGGGTAGGCTATGGAAATAGGAGTTGGATGAATGGGATTTATTTTCTTACTTCTGAAGCATTAATTCCTTACTTTTTCTTTCAAATTAAGCATCAGCAAGAGATTTGTGAGTGCTCTGAAAACGCATTTTCAAAGTTACTCTGAGTTCAGCATGGTTGCCTAATATGGGGGAGGACTGCAAACTTTGGTTTTCATTGGCGATGTTACTGTGTATTTGCTGCCATTCATCTGCAATTCACTTGCAAGAGTTCTATGGCTGTTTTGACAATAAATAACTTTCTTCTAGCGTTGAAAGGAAAGGGCAGTTCAAAACGAAAAATGTGAAGGGTCCATGCAAGACGTTTAAGTAATGTAACATTTTCCTGTTTATACCCTTGTAGTCATCTTATATCCCTCAATACTAACTGATGATAGCTCTTTTGCACCTAGAAAGACTCATAGTGCAGAAAACATATCAATGAAACGTATTGCAAAAGCTGAGATATTAAAAAGTCATTTCCACTTATATCATCCAAGCAGTACTTCAAATAAGTGAAAGTTTAAATTCGTTAAATGTTTCCAATCGAAGCATTCACCCATTGAAAGTCGAAAAGAATCTTATCAACAGGTGCACCAACCTGAATCTTGTCAAATATTTCACCAGATTAAGCTACAAAGTCTTAACTTAGTGTAATCAATTTTTACTCACATTTCTTCAAATATTTCAGATTCCATCTCGTACTCCTGTGTGAATAGATGATTCTTATACTGCTGAGAACAATTCATAGGATTTCACATGGATATCCCAGTTAACTTAAAGGTAAATACATACATTTGGATTGTTTCCGATGTCGGTCATTTGGACAATGGAACTAATACCATACCGAAGGGTATTGAATCCAATCTTTGGACGAATACACGATGCTGACGCCGCATAATGATGCACTGTTCCATAAAACTGTTATTTTATTTCTCTTGACTACCACAACCCAGTAAATTGCACCTAACAGTTTCATTTTATAACTTTCTGGGGAGGATCCCTAGATTACCATACAGGGCTTCTTCCCATTGGTGCTTGCAGTTGATGGCTTCTCCTCCAGAATAAGGGACGCCTTTTTTAAAACCCCAAAGCCGCACAGGAATATCTAGTTTCTCGTTGAGCAGTATGATCGTACATACAATACTGGCGTAAGCATTTGCACGCAAAATTGGCTGTATCTTGAACTATGTCGAAAGTGAGTTTTTACACACATGCGAAACTATTTTGTACTAAAATACTGGGAGTAGGTCACACAGCTGACTTAATCTTATGGTTTTAATTGGAAAAACTCTCCAATTTTGCAATTCTGACATCTTAAAAAATTAAAAACATAGTAAATGAATAGCCTAACTAGCTAGGTGCATTTACTTACACTTGTGTATAAGCTTAACCAGAAGCAATGGTAGATTTCAACAAAAGAATTATAGCCATGAACCGTAATCACGCAGTGCAAGTATGTCACTTAATATATTTTCAAACCTCTTTGCAGGAAGCTATACAGTTTCCGTTTATACCTCAAGATATACTGTAGTAGTCCCGACTTGCCGTATGACTCTGATAAATATGTTGTGTATGTCTAACATGCAGGATAACTATAATATGTGCTCTAACGACGGGCTCTCGAGTGGTGTTCGATACGTCAAAAAACACATATGCTGAATGATATTTCGTTCTTTGACACTTACGTGAGCTGCTTTTTTCTAAATGCAAACAATCTGTAGCAGTATATTAACACCTGCAAATCTTAGGAGGAAGTAGAGTTGGTACGTGCGGTGTTAGCAATACCTTAGTTGTGTCCCAATATGCTCTTGTTTATATGGTATGGCACTGAGAATGTCGTTATACAAGCCAGTTATGCACACTATATATTACTGATATAGATAAGGCAGTCAAGATTTCTAGGGCTTTGCGACAGTAATGAAAACAATGCAATACTGTTGTGGCGATATTTTGCAAGTAAATATATTCACAATTCATATCGAGTCACAATTCGCGCATCCATTTGGTATGCTCATTCATGTATAGCGACGTACATTATAGTTTTTTCTATCTGTTTGTCTGATACAATAGTTATCGTATGGTTCAGATGCATTCATATTAACACACGGTAGAAAAGGTGTACAGGAGGTCCATCGAATAGATCAGTAATAATAAGAGCTACCCTACTTAAGGAAACGGGAGGGTGAACACTTTGATGCATAAAAGACCGGCGGAGTAACTGTTAGGAAAGTTAAACATATCCTGAATATGGTTCTTGAGAAATTTGAAGATTTTAACACAAAGTTAACTTGAAGCAATGAAAAGTGTCATCTCCTCCCATTGAAGTTTTGCATTCTAGTTTCTTTGGTCCTTAAAATAGATCGCATATGAATCTACGCATACGAAATGGAAATTTTGCAAAATTTCCATGCCTCACATTACATTCACAGCACCAGTCCATAATAAAATGGGACAAAAAATTAGATGAAAAGCTTACAGACTAACAAAACAGAGTGGACAAGTATGAGGCTTTGATGTCACTTCTGCTATCCTCATGTTCACTGTAAGTTTAAAATGTGATACTTCTTTCAGATTATATATCGCGAACCACTTGTGGGTATTGCAGTTTTTTCTAGAATGCTTGTATTTTGTTCCTGTTTGCAATATCTAAAATACTAAAACAGCTTTCAACATGACTGGAAGACGTATGAGGAGAGTGTTTGGTAGTGGCAACCCCTGAGCCTAAAAAGTTTCGATTTCAGCGCAAACAAATACCGCTTTTCATGACAATATTCATTTCATAATTGTAGAACAATTGCAGCGCAACTATCCTCTATAAAACTCGTGTAAAATGTCTTTTCACTGGATTATGACATAAACTCTTTTCCGAAACCCAAGTGACATTTCTGCAACTTGATTATACGAAGAAGGTCTGGAGACAGAAATCACGAAATTGTAATGTTAAGTGTAGTCTTATTTAGTATTTGAACATTACTATTTAAGACACTACGGCATCCCCCCAAACTTATTTAGACCTCTCCGGATAGTTCTAAATATGACGTCAAAAATGGGCATGTTCAAACTTCCGCCAAAACGACGTAAGGTAATCTGATTGGTCTAAAAGCCAGCACGTAAATCAAATACAATTGTATTGTTTACAATGT
>WURT03649269.1:0-19187 GCA_009936505.3 Holothuria glaberrima | reverse complement strand
TACCTTGACAATTCATTGTCGCTTTAGCAGCTGATGAAGAAACCAGGGGTTTCGAAAATTTCTGCACCTCGGTGTATGTAAATACGTACAGTTGGGAATTAAAGCATCAAGTGTGCATCTAGTTATGTCAAGTTGGTGTGTATCCTTTTATATTCTTATATATATATATATATACATATATATATATATATATATATATATATATATATATATATATAGAAATGACTACAAATCAGCCCGACTAACAGGTATTCATATTTATTCTGCTACTGGAGAGACCCGATCATCAGATCATCAGACGGTTAACATTACGAATGATAAACAACGAACAATCTGAATAAGGTGAAAGAGAACAGTTCCACGTACTCCGAGAAAATAAATCGTATATATATATATATATATATATTATTTGGTGTTAACCTTTTACATGCATTGGGCGACTCAGGGCGTAAAATGAACAGTGTTCCATACCCTTGGGGAGCAATCTCGTTGGAGATCTGATCGCTCTCTGAGGTTCGGACTTACGGGACGGTTTCATGGCCTAACTGGTTAAGGCATTTGCAAGTTAAGCGGAAGGTCTGGGTTCGAGTTCCAATGGAGCTGATCACTTTTTCACCGAGTTAATTATTGTTTATACATATTGCGGTCTCCTTAGTCTAATATTTGTTTCGTATGTTCATGCATTGTTTGGTGCTTACCTTTATCAGGAGTATGGTGACTCATGGCAGGGCGTAAAAGGAACTGCGTTCCATACCCGGGGGGGGGGGCAAACTCGGTGGAGATTTGATCGCTCTCTGAGGTTCGGACTTCCAGAACGGCTTTATGGCCTATAAAACTGGTAAGGCATCTATCTGCACGTTAAGCGGAAGGAGTGGGTTCAAGTCCTAATGGCACTGATCACTTTTTCACTGAGTAAATTGCTCTTTATATATATATATATATATATATATATCGTTGTATTCTTCCGCTCCTTGGTAGGTGTAAAGAAGGGCCTAGGACGTCTATTTGCACACTTGCAGGTATGCGATTAATTAACAAAGTGGAAATGTTTTTAGAAATATGAGAGAGAACTCAAGATGATGCACGGCGTGCAACAATTATTAACCATGAAAAGATTGATATTTTTGGGCTGTGAAATTAAGTTTTTCTATCAAATTTCTCATAAGTGGGTTTTCGTATCTCAATGGTTATTCATAAGTGAAAACCTTAGAACATTAGTGGCTTACCATTGTCTAAATGCATGAAATAAAATCTATTCAGGTAAAAACAGGACAAATGAAACATTTTTCTGTGCACATTTACATTTTAAAATGGCATAGTCAAGATTTATTTAAAGTTAAAATTTCGTAACGTTTTGACCTCTGATTACCTCATCGGTCACGTGATTCACAAAATTTGTATCTGAACCAAAAGGAAATTTTCTTGGCCAAAAATTTGAAGGGCCGTTTGTTTTTGAATGTGTAATAATAGCCACTTGTCTTTACCCCACCCAAAATGTATTATTTTATTTTTGAACACTTTGATTCTTGGCAGATACCCCGCTACACTTCGCCATCCCACCCAAAGATACCCATGTGTGTGATTTTTTTCTGTCATAGACATGGTAGGGAGTAGAAATAATATGGTGGCAGTAATGACTTTTCCAAGTGGCACTTACCTCAATCTAAAGCCAGACTATATCAAGAAAAGTGAATGCCAGAAGACGATCCAACCAATCAAAATTATCTTGTAGAATGTAGGCGGTGATATATTGGAATTCATCCTCCAGTTTTTATTGGTCAAATTCACAAAGGGACTTAGTAATTTGCCTAACAAAAAGGCAAGCGAGGTGTGTCAAAGGCTATGTATTTGTTTATATTAAATTGTATATAAAATGTGGGTAGTGGATTTAAGACTCCGGATCTGATCGCCCAATGTTATCAATACATCAAATCACATGTAAGGCTTGTTCCTGTTGCATTTACACTTGTTTCGTACTCTGATCCTCCTCCGTTCAGTGGAAGTGGCTTCCAAATGAATTACGAAGTAGAAGCACACCCGCGTGCGCATCAAAATGTAAACAAAAAAGTGAGAAAGCACACGTGTAGGCTTATGCATAGACCAGCTGGTGGCATGTACACCTTTGACACCGTTGACTATAGAGCATTTACATTACAAGTTTTGATCGCCTGCGCGGAGACTGATCCTTCCCTCTTACCAAGATCAAAATCGGGCGATCAGATCCGGATCTGATCTGCATTTCTGAATTAACACTATAAATTTGATCTCGAGCAGTGGATCTGACCCCGCGCAGGCGATCAGATCCGGATCTAGTGTAAAAGCACTCTTTATGTTTAGGTCACCTTCATTCGACAGGATGACCATAAATCTTTCATTTGAGGATAAAAAGACTTTTTGAAGAGGAACAGAACGTTATTTCCCTTCTGTAATTATTTCACTGATATCACAGACATTTAACCGAATTGGTTACAGCAATATGATGTAAAATTTTTGAAAAGACAACTCAGTTAGTAAACTAGCATTGGATCCATACAGGTTTAACCAGGGCAATGTGCGCGTAGGCCAACTCAAATTTGTTAAATTTGGGGCCCACACGAGTGGTCTCGTAAGGCCTGTACATTAACTTGTACAGATGGATATAAATTAGGAAACAAATGGGAATAGTCACGTGAGGAAGGCATTGGTTGGTCTATGGGGAACTACATAAACTGTGGCCACAAGCAACTAGTGTGATCCCCATATGGAATGGCCCACATTCAGCCCATTTGCTTTTGGCTTATATGGAATGTCAGAAATTTTACCTTGATATCAAAGGCCCAGATGAGTTACAGCCATATTCCACTTAGGAAATAGTTAAGGGCCGGCTCTCAGAGGTTTATTTGAATTTTGCTCACAAAATTTAATGAAGCTCACATTAGGTATACCTAATGGTCTATTCGGTATCCGAATGTATCCCACGTTGAATTGTTACATGGAATAAAGATAAAATTAGCTCAGTGGACAGCTATTTCAAACCATCTACAGTTTCTCACGATAAAAAGTGTGGATATGAGGATCAAGTCTTTCAAAAGAAAGATATGACGTCTGGGCAAAAGTACAGATATGACAGCCGAACCATAACCATTGAATAACTCAAGTTACTTTGAATTTAGCAGTGACAGCGGTGCTCAATCGTTATAGACAATAAGTTTACATCCAGAAGATATATAATTGTATATAGGTGTATATTGTCATATCTCCAAAGAATATAGCCATTCGGACACAGCCGTTGTCAATACAAGGCCAGATTTTAAGAGTTAAGGCTCTTATCTCCAGAAAAGATTAATGCATCATACAAGTGGTTTAGTTTGAATGAGCCAGCAATCTTGTTGTAATGATCATCAAATGACCTTTGACCCTACTTAAAGCAAAAGAGTGGGTCACCCACTTATTTGGTATGAGAAACCTCACAATTTAGTATCTTGAGATGTCGTCCTTACAAGGCTTTCACAATATGATTTCTTCTGACTCTAAATGAACTTTGACTCCTCCACTAAAACAAATGCAGTTCTTAAACTCAATGTTAGCCATCCACTTGCTTCAAATGTTACCCTTCTTGAAATATCATGTTTACCAGGAGTAGACAATATTTCCGTAGTGTTACCTCCGGGCCCGTAGCCACGGGGGGGGGGCATTTCGGGGTAATGCTCCCTTAAATATTTCTGCCCCCAGATGAAAATTGAAACTGCATAATAATTAAAGTGGTGGAATATTTTATGCCCCCCAATCACAACACATGCCCCCTAAAAATGTGAAGATGGCTGCGGGCGCGGTCACCTCCGATGTCCTTCATCAATCTTTGATCACTGCCAAAACGATTAGCCTTTTTCATGACTGACGTATCCAGATGTCAAGTAAGAAAGGCATTCATGTTTCTTGCCTTGTTTATAAGGTCTTCAGTTTTTAACCTGTGGTGACCTTAAACCAAAACCCGTGGAGAACCTTCACCAAAATAAAACCGCTTTCTTTTTCAATGTAGGAAATTTATATACCAAGAATTAAAATTATTCATCATATTTATCTTGAGATACCATATTTACAAGCTAAGCGTAGGAAACACAATCACAATCACATATAACCATACATTCTCACGCCACTTTGATAAAAAGATTCTCTTTTCTTTCGGAAAGGAATCAAACGATTGGTATTTCTTTGTTTTCACCACCAAAGGTACATTGAAATATAAACAGAAAGAATGCTTTGTCAGATTGTATATCCGAAACAGCAATTTTATTCGTGATACCTGAATGAGATAACTTAACGAAGAAACACTACTCAACCATTTAAGATTACACTAGTCCCAACTTTGCAAATTGATTTGAAGTGTTAGAAGTTATTTATTGTGCATGAGTTACTCTCAAATTCAAACACATTAACGTAGCCACATCTAGCAAAGTGGTTACCACTTCCGTATGGCTTAGTTCCACCTATGGTTCCCCCACAAGTTTGTTGGGACCTGTTGCTTTCCCAACCATCGCCATTTGTGAGATACGCCTTTAGTTCGAACCAACCATTTTCCGTTTCATCGCAGTCCATATTCAGGTCTACCATCCAGTAGTGGTCTCCCCAAGTGTTCAACGGGGTATAACCGTATCCATTACTGCTCACCTTTGCACTGTAGCCTGCTTGGTTAGTCGTCCATACCAAGGGAGTTCCCGCTGGTGTCTCGGAATTATACTTCCCTTGGTCATCCTCAGCACCATACCAGTCTAGGAAATTGTCCCCAGTCTTCCAGCTGTTAAACTTGGAATTGCTACCACCTATGTTGTGTACAATCGGGATTGCACATTTACTGGTGTCTGCATAACTGTTGCACCCTGAACGCTGGCCGTGGTCAATGCCGCCCAAAATGAAGAGGTCTTGTCCACTGATGGTTTGTTTCTTAATGAAAATAACAGTACGCTGGTAGCCAGATGGAAGTGGTTGAGGTGGGGAAGTTGGACTGCTACCACCGCCATTATCATCATTACCACTGCTACCCTCCTTGGCGTTCACGTGTATTGCAACAACAGGGTCTTCGCTATTTATAATATTGAAACTGGCGTAACCTGAACTATCTACCGTAATGGTGGATCCTGTACAACTGCCTGAATCCAACTCTCCACTGATAATGTCACAATACACCCCGGCAGGTAATCCAGTTTGGAGAGTCTCCGAAAGGGTGTAGCCATCGTTGTTGATGACAATAAATGCCTTGTTTCCTCGACCGAATGCGATTTGATTATTGCCGTTGTCCCACCAGTTCTGAAGCGATTGTCCATACGCAGTGTTTCTGAATCCAACCATGTTACGGATCTGACGCCATCGATGCTCGCACACCCATTCACCGGAGCATGTGTTGTCGGAGTTGATGACTACAGAGTCAGTGTTACCGCTTCCATCGCTCGGTGGACCAGCATCGGTATTACCATGAAAGTTGAAACTACTCATGATGCGAGTAAATCCGTAAGGGTAGGCCAACATAAATGCATTGGCAATCTTATAAAGTCTAGATTCCTCAAAGTTAATGATACCACCACCGCCTCCATGTCCCCGTTGGTTGTCATGGTTGTCCACGAAAACGACAGCGTTGTTATCTGCCAGCATTCCCCAAGCTTGACCAAAGTTCTGAAACCACTTCAACTGATTGCTTCCTCGTACTCCTTCGGCCAACCTCAAACCATATTTGAACTCAGTAACTCTTCCATAGGGGGTGTACTCTTCGGCGGTGATTGGTTCGCCTCCTTGATCTATAACTTCTTGGTACACAAATGGTCGAGAACCGCTTGGAAAGTAGTTGGTATTCAGGTTATTCAATCTACCCAGTATTTCCCCAAGATCCCCAGGCCACATGTGCTTGCACGCGTCAACTCGGAAACCAGCTACCCCAATATCTATTAAGTTGTTGAGATAATCTGCAATTTTCCCACGAACGTACTCTGTGGACGTATCCAGGTCGGGTAGACCTACCAAGTTGCAGTTGCGAACCTGATCAACATTTTGGTAACTTTGAATATCTCCATTGCTGGAAGGACATTTACCGTTGGGTACATTGAAATCCCATGAAGAGTAAGGAACAGATGGATAGCTTAGAGAACCGACACTGTAAGAACTGCCACCGGAACCAGCTCCGCCATCTATAGAGAGATATGAAGTTAAAAAGGTTAATTAAACTTTAGAGCCGAGGGATAACATTTAAGGAAATGCTTCTTGTGAGAATGTTTTAAATGTTTTAGTATGACTACTATCAAAGAGAAAACCGAAGTGAGGTTAATACAGCTAACGTTTCCTTAGTCACTGGTTTTCTGTGGTCATTAGTATATAACTATTTGTTAACGTAGAGTTTGCTTAAACAACATAAAAGGATCTACCTGTGGCACTTGGAGAAATGCACTTTGCTTTGCGCAGCAGAGAATCTTGCCATCATTGCAGGCAGTTGTAACACAGGCTGCGTTCTCTCAAGAACGCAAACGCACACGGTAACCACTATTGTTTGCACTTCGCAAACTTCCCGAAGTTACATTTGCTACTGATAAAACGTACTATAACCGGCTTAAGTCAGGCTATAGAGAAGAATATTCTAGGCCCACAGGCTGACTGAATGTAGGGGAAAAGGAGGTGGGGCGATACCTAAAGTAAAATATAAAAGAGAGCTGTGAGGAACTGTGAAACCGCCGACTGATGTGTTCGTGACAGTCGCAAAGTCGAAAGTACAAGAAGTTAAATAACAGGAAGGTGGCGAGGCATATAGCTATATTCTTAGGTGGCACCATTTTACTATGGGGGATTTAGTCACATCTGACCATATATTCCTTGTCCAATGTTTACCTAATTTGCCAAATATACATATTAATGCATTCCTCAATTATGAGCTGTTTGCCACACAATACTATTGATAAATATCTGTACGTAGCTGATAACAAATTGGAGGTAACGATTTGATTCCAAGAAAATGTTTTCGTGGCGAGGATTCTAGTTTTGATGTTATTAAAGACTGAAGTAATTATTTACAGCAAAACAAAAAAGATAAAATATGGACAAAAAAGTTCCGTATTTCTATACAGCGCATTCTATACCCTCTTCACTTGGTACCTAATATGCACAAAGTGTCACAGTCATTTTCATTCCGTTTCAACTTACAACAGCTGTAACCATCGTTTCAACCGAAGAAATTATGTCAGTTTGACTACAATCAATATGGTGGACCTCACCAAAGAAACGACACGAACTAGATTTATCCCAGAATCTTCCAAACAATGTAAATTTAGCCCATGGGCGGCCATCTCGGGAGACAGTGGGACAGGTCATCCCAAAATCTGAGAAATTGCCCATTGACTTTAATTTTCACACCGTACTTTACTTGAAAAATGGGGTCATGTCCCTCCAACCAGGGAGCTGTACAGCTCCCTGCTCCAACTTTGAGAACAAATCGCCGCTCATGATTTAGCCTAAGTCTTGCTGGCATATGGCGCACATAGCTTTTCCGAGTTGTTGCGACATAGAACTTAAAGCAACTGGGATTTATTGAGGGCAGCGTAAATTTATTCCTTGAAGGAAATCACGCAGATGTCCATGGACACATAAAATCCTACTTCGCTCGTAAATCATATTTCTCCTGTTATATTCTTTTTGAAAAGCCCATCAATTTTTTTTTGGCAATCCAATCATTACCTAGAGAGGTTTATTGCAAATAATATACCCAGTGCAGTATGATCGAGTGTTTCTTTCATTTTGCAAAATAAAGTTTGAATTAAAGGGTGGCCCCATGGTTCGCCAATGGTACGCCCAAGTGCAAGGGCGGCTAATTGTTCTCAATATTGGGGGACATGACCCCATTTTTAAATAATTTACAGTGTAAAAACTCAAAGTCAATAGACAAATTCTCAAATATGGGGGACATGTCCTACTGTCCCCCGGGATCGCCGCCCTTGCCCAATTGTGCGACGAATCTTGGGCTTCCATCGAAAAAAATATAAAAAAATGAGGTTTGGTTGAGGACAATTTGTAGGTATCGCTGCAGGAAATTGAACCCTTTTAGTTTGAAAATTTGAAGTTTTATTGAAGAATCTGCCTTCCTTGACAGCAAAATCACGGAGTGACTCTCCTTCGTTAGAGATTACATGCTTATTCGTTACCATCAAGGCTTCCTGACGAAATTGGAAAAGTTTCCCTAAAGAGGGGTCGTTGAACCTTTTCCCGAAGGTACTGGGCATAGCCTCTCTGCACTTACCTGCCGGCACGCCTGTGTAGCTGCCAACTTAATTAAATGCCTTATACCTACCTTTCTAAAACTATTGAATATTAAATAACGTTTGCACACAGTTATGGTCAATATCCATGGAAGCTAACTATATTTCAAAGCCGTTTTTGTTTGCCAACAGAGTGATTACACATCAATGTAATCGTGCAGTACTGACTAAATTTTGCATTTTTCTAATTGCAATTAAGGTAAGAACTTAAATGGTGTGGTCTGGCAGTTTATATCTTAAATGCGATTTAATGAGGAAAAATAAGCATTATTTGAAACACGATTTTCCGAACCTTTTGCACCCATATGGTTTACAACGGCATCGACGTAAATTCTCACACCGACATTGTTGCATCTGTCCACCATTTCACGGAAATCTGCGTCACTTCCGCTGCGGCTATCCAACAAATAGCTGACGGGTTGATACCGCTCCCACCAAGGACGGAAAGGATTCCACACAACGGCATGTTCGTTTGGAGGAGATACCTGTACACCTCCAAATCCGTATGGACCTAAGAACCTGAAATGAGAAATGACAAAGTAGAGGAATCAAATATGTGTAACAGACATAAACTGTTTCCCAAATAAGGCACCCTGCTCGCCCTAGATTGAAAGAATTCACACTCAGAATTGTCACAACAGTTCTCGCCTACCGTGAGTCGGTCACTGATATGCCGTAGGGAACAGTTATTACTCCAAACTCCCGGGATTGCAAAAGGTCGCGCTCTAGGCACAACTTTGTCACTACTGTTACTTAACATACCGGCCTTGATTGGTGAAGTTTTCTGTGGGGGTGGGTGGTGGTTGGCCATAGCTAAAATCCACAGAAGAAAGATTTCAGTCCGTCCCACTACAAATCAGCGTAAAAGTCATTTTTAGTAGAATGATAAAAACAGCAATACAAATAAATTTGGCCTGTAAGAGTTTATGGTCTTTCCACAAGATCCAAATTTTTCGCTACGAGGAATGGCGGAGAGTGCTGAACCTCCCCGAAGGGTACAAGATACCCCTTCTAACCCCTCTGTTACCACTCTACGTCGATTGCATCCCAGATCTAGCCTATACAATTGGAGAAAAGGTGAGAAGAGTTAGCACGGGGTTAGGGTGGGGAGAGTGACACATTTCCCACCTCCTTTGGTATGCCATGTCTTCATCAACACGCTTCATCAACTAATTTAAGCATTAGAGTCTGAGGTGCCGTCTACAAAGTAAACAGGCTAAATTAAATCGATTTCAAATATTTAGTGGATGTGAGAAAACATTTTATACGTTTCCAGTTACCTTTCACACTCCAATGCGATATCTGTCCACTTCCATTCGAACAGGTGTACAATAACTTGACGATCGTAGGCGGTGTTAGGGTCCCATTGAGCGAAACTCGACCCACACAAGAAGGCTATCAGCAAAACTGACAAATGCATTGCAACAAGAATTTTTCTGTAGACAAATCATGAGATAAGTGAAACATTATGATTTACTGACGTTACTTTGAGATAATGACATGACCAGTTACATATTTAATTTGTCCTTGATATGACAGTCACTTAATAGAAAGATCAAGTTGGTATAAAGTAGCGAGAGGGGGCGTTGGGGTGCTGTCGCCTGCCAAAGTGTCCACGCAGAATGTTAGTGACGAAGTAGTGTTTTACAGCGCCATTCCGTGTAACCCAGGGTGTTTTTGTCACCACATTTTATGACTTCAGCTCGAACCGAGGTGGGAAGGTGTTGAAGCCTTTTGTGGAAAATTTCTTAATCCTCCTCAACTGTAGTACCGTAGCCTACGTTAAGTTTTGTTACTTAAATAACTGAGGGGCGAGTTGCAGATTGATCATATCCAGGTGTGGCGCCAGGGGGGCAGGGGGCTGTAGCCCCCGTCGGGGAAGTGCAGCCCCGTCGGGGAATTTTCCCATTTCGTCGGAGAGCCGGACTGGGTGAGCAAACAGTGAAAACCCCGACGAGGGTTTGTTACCCCGACGAAGGCTTGTTCCCCCCGACAGTCTATCCATTTCCAACAATAATAAGCAAAAATTTCAATAATTAAGGTGAAATTTTTTCGCGCGCTTCTCACGAGACAGGACTGTCTGTCTTCGCTTCTTTTGTCGGTCTATCCGACTCCCCCCCATGTTTCCATAGTCTAACACCGTGACGACAATTCTAGCATAGGGGATAAGTTTGAGTCTTGACTCTCTTGGGAGCGTCTCTGGAAGGGATAAATAATATTACAATTCCTGTAATCACTGAAAAGTTCACCACTGACGGAACGCGATCAATTAGTTTGGAGAACAAACTCAGAGTCCTGGTAAGCTTGCAAAATAGGTTGGCATGCTCGTTTCGTTGTGCGCCGACGCAGAGAGACCAACTTTCATGGTAACCTACCGTAGTCTACACTTTTTGGTGCCGGTTTATGGGGAATGCCCGACCTTCTATCAGTGAAGGCTAGTTTGCTGCCACGTGATAAGTGAACAGCCTTCTCCGCAGTTTGTACTTATTTAAGAAAAAAACAATTTTTGAGAGAAAAATCAAGTTCAAGAAAATGAAAATGTCAAAAATGCAGGTTCTGGCATAGGGGGTAGGGTTAGGGTCGGAAATTTTTGATCGGTCACTAGCCCCCTGTCGGGGAAATTAGACCCCCTGTCGGGGAGATTAGACCCCCCGTCGGGGAAATCCTGGTGCCATCCCTGATCATATCCCCCTCATGAGGGGCACACAGTATTGCAACAACAAAGGCTTAACAGTATGCTGGCCCTCAAAGCTATTACTTTCAACACTAACCGAAGTTTAAACAAGTTTAAAGGGTATTTGAAGAAGTCCATTCACACCTCATGAAAGTCTGGAAAACCAACCGCTTACTTTACGTACATAAATTTGTACACGTGAATAATATTTTAACCAACTTTAATGCCTAAATGCGTATAGACGGGACTGCGACACCTCATTGTGGAGGGCTGCCCAGTTGAGGTTTTCAGAGTGGTTGGGAGCCAAAGTGATCACCGTGCGGTGTACCTTTTCGGCTGCTAAAGGAGACGAGGTTTCCTCAGCGCTGTATTGTTTCGTTGTGCCATAACTTGCGTTAACTTGTTTGGTCTCACATATTTAAGTAGTAGGTCACATACTCCCCCTTTACTTCGCCTTACGAAGTTACCATGACCTGTACAGTCAACACATCTTTTTAAATAAATATTCTCAATCACATATAGCTGTTTCCTTCCTTTCGTCTTAAGGTAAAATAAAAGGCTGTGGAGTTTTGGCCATTTTGTTGGCCAGACTGGTTGTTTACGATGTACATAGTGCCTATTAGGTTGATGTTTTCAGCGTTTTATGCTTTTCCTAATAATTTGGTACATGCCTCCTAACGTGTCGTTCATATTATCCAGAAAAGGCCTGAATCAGCCCAGGGTAGCTGGATAACACTGTAAACTCGGTAGATCAACCATGTTTGTCATATCTTACATACTTAACATGGAACGGATAGTGCCCTGAGTGTAGTGTTTTCTTACAATCCTTAGTTCCGTATGCACTCACTGCCGTTTCCCTCTTCCGTCCCATTTTAGGCATTATATCATCTCCTTACGTGTAATATATATGGAAATGAAATATTGCACTTCACGTAACATAAGAAGTCTGAAACTGTGCCTGAGTGTGTGAACATGTGTGTGAACAAAACTGTTTCACGAGCTCTTAAACCGTAAGTCCGATGAAGCTGAAAAGTGGTGGGTAGGTACCTCGTCATAAATCCTCATGTATGCGTTACTGATAACGTCATAGACCTAAGGTCAGAGGTCAAAAGACTAATTTGCTAAAACTGTTTTTTTTAACCAAAATGTGGGTTTAAGTTCAAATTTGCTTGTATTTTACGAAAAAGTGTTTCGCGAACACCTCCTAAACCGGAAGCTGGTAAAGTTCAAATTTGGTGGGTAGATAGCCTATCTGTTCATGATAACTTGAGCATGCATACTTGATGATGTCACAGGTCAAATTTGCTAAAACATGGGTTTTGTCATTATTATATTAAATTTAAAACTAGGCATTTTGGTTGGTAAGATGCGAGTTTAAGGATCAAAATTAAAAGTTCATCTTTGCCAACGTTTCTGAGAAAGTCCGTCGTCAACTCCTCATATGCTGTATCTCATAAATTTCAAATTTTGTGGATAGCTACCTGAATATGAAAACTCTTGCATGCGTAATCCGACGTTGGAATCAAATCGAAATTCAACAGGTTGTAGTGCAAATAAGCTTTAATTGGTTTGTATGGATTATTTGCATAACAGTATGTATGAAAAGATCATAAAACCGTGTGATATGTATAGAGTGATGAGAGATAATTTTAATTAGTATACCCCAATCAGAGTTAGATGCCCCGTCATTCTAGTTAATGAATGGCCTATTTTGATCATGTCACAAATTTTTTGTTAATGAATTGTGAAATTCAAGGAGAATTTCTGTTGCTTTACCTATTGTTTGTAATAGTTATATTCAGAACGTCTTCAGAGGTGCTTGCAATGCAATAAAAGGAGATTTGCAAGAGTTTGCTGATTTTTCAAAGCAAATTTTGGGGTGACTGCCTATTGCTTTCAAGTTGGTGATTGAAGTTTAATAAACAGGGTCTTTTGTCACGCTTTGCTTATCATCATGTTGAAAAATTTATTCAACACCATATACAGAGAATATAGGGGAGATGAGAATTTTTACACCGTGGCTTGTCCTCTCGTTGAACTTAGCTTATGATTGCTGTCCTGCCATGGAGGTTTGAACCCATCCCCACATGAGACTTACATTTATACCAACACAACTACTTGTTTCCCATTTTTTTTCGGTTTATGGTGTTTTGAATGATACTGTACAGTATGATAACGTTACAGGCCAGTATCAAGATAAGGTGCTGAAAGCGGTCTACATAATTTGGAGCTCAAGATATTGTTGCTGAAGCAAACTATGCTAAATGTGTTAAGGCATTAATAAACTTTGCTCTTAAAATTTTCTAATTTTCCAGACAGATACACCTCTTGGCCCCAATTCACTTATAATTGGCTTACGTAATGGTATTCGAACACTAGTTTTTATCTCAAGCATTTTCTGAATGACAAGTAATTCGTTATTTATCCACACTAGTCTGACAGATGCACCAATCTCTCACTAAGAAAGTAGGAAGGACTGTCTATCAAGAGGTCGTGTTCAGATCCACCATGCTGGGGGGGGGGGGGGCTAAGGTAAAAATATTGGAATCCTGCACTCCCAAGATTGCATGATGTGATTGCATTCTATGAGATGAAATTGTTATTCACCAAAGTTGTGCGTCTACCTTGCGAAAAACTTCACTAAATTTGCGATTCCAAATCTCAGTCTGAAACAGAAATGTGTTACGCCCTTAAAGCTCTACTTCTTCCAAGAAGTGACCATCAGGATAGAGACGGGTGTATAATCAAGGCTCTCTGAAAGCATCCTACTGCTCGTTAAATACCTGGTTACAAACTGAGCCGTAAAACCTCATCTAACTAACACTAAATACTCCACGTAGGTATATACAATTGCCTTTAATAAGGCTTCGGTATCCAAATAACCATTTTGACTTTGAACAAGCCGTACATTATATATGATGGTTTAACTGTACATTAAAGGTCCTATACCCTCACTCAAACAAACAACATTGCACACATGTAGGGAAGATGAATGAGAAGGTACAATCTCATATCAGTGTGGGACTGTAGCTCAACATACTTAGAATTGGCCGAGATAAACGTTGGCACTAGACCTGTATGCAGAGGAAGCATGCTGTTGGCGAAGATGAGGTAGACCTTGTCAGGGCGGATTAACAATTAAATGCGGGACCCTCGCAAGAACGTGGAGGCCCCTTGAACAGTTGATGAGCTCTTCAGAAAAATGACGTAATAGATGGTAACCCTTTTTCTTCAAATAGGCCTAGAAATACAAACAGATTGATTAGACATTCTTTCAGTGATCTACGTTTTAAGTTAACTTTTCGTACCTTCTGCTTAGCGAAGCTTTGGAAAACGCAATTTAAGTCTAACTCCCGGACCAATCGAATTCAGTGGTAATTATACCTATAGGGGACATGGTCGTCCGCCTAACCTGTCACTAAGAGGATATACCACGAACAAAATATGGGAGTTTCAAGAAATCAGAATGTTTCGTCTTTCTCTGGTATGAGCCCCATTTCAATAGAAAACAAAGCTTGCAAATATTCTTCACCTCTTTACATTGTATTATGTGTAAGCTGTGATATCACACAAGTACTAGTTTAATTGGTCATTTTCTGTATTTTTTATAATTGGATACTCGTGAATGAAATGATTTTTCATTTGTAAAGTTGTGGCCTTTATTCTCACAAAATGTCAGCAATTGTCTCAGCAAAACCAGTAATTTAGTTGGGGTATGAAGGCCATGTGATGAGAACCATTTTTTCAGTCGCATTTTAATTTAGTGAATGATCTTTTGCGGATGCAGTCAAAGACCATTAAAGTAACATACATACAAAAAGCGCTCTGATAATCTGATTCAACATTTGGGAACGTACGCGTGTTTCACACCTTTATCAGTAATCAGCTTATCCGTAAAAGGGTAACGTAACTGCCCCCTGTTTGTTCATCCTTAGTTTTGTCGAGTTTAGAAGCCCTTGAAACACCTTGAACTGAATCAGTTCTATTGCCATCGATTTGCCAACTTTCTGCTTACACTTGTGAACTAAGACAGTTGTTGATGCTAACCAATCTCTTCCTCTGTTAATCAGGGAGGTGTTAGGAGGAGACACAACGACCAAATCTGTCAGACAATATGTATTTGAAAATGATCTAATTCTTTTCAGGCACTGTCATTTGATTTACCGGTCTCTTTGTTCCAATTGCTAAGTCTCTGTTGACTAAACCCTTCTAATGATGATCTTCTCCTTTCTTTTCCAAGTAATCTCAAGTTAGTGGCAGAAACTATCCCTGATGAAGTTTTCTGATGTTGAGAGATGTCTTCACGTACAGTATGATATCATCCAGAGAACATTAATTATCAGTCATAAAATGTGTACACAAACCCCAAGATTCCCCAGTAATACGTTGTTAGTAATCACTGAACTGCTGGTAAGATCTCACTGAAAATGTGAAACGTAGCAGAGGTTAGTATTTGAGGAGTTGATTGCATGTACGTACATCGTTATTCTCACACTACTCGTGATTTGTCATGAACACGTTATGCAATAATAGGTGACATGGTGATGGATTCTAGCTCAAACAGATTAAGGGACAGTATCAAACAAAACCTTTTGCCTAACTTTAGACCTCACCATACCTCCCAACAGACTAGCCTAAAATATGATGGCGTACATTTTTGGGGCCCCTGCGTAGGAGAATCTGGATTAACGTCTCCTGATAGTGAGAAAAAATATGATATTACTGTTCTTTGTGAGGGCCTCCTTTGTGTTGGCACCCTGGCCCCTCTGACCCGTTCTTAAATACTACCCTGGATATTGTAGGTTTAGAAGTCGATAAATTGCCAAAAGAGTAAAAAGGCATGAGGAGTTGTTGTGATAATGGATTGTAACACCATTCCATATCCATTGTACACATCAAATTAGTAACGTTTTTCAAATTTTTAAATTTTTCATCGGGTTTTGTACAGATACATCTTCCCCTCGCTTCACAGATAGTTGTCAACAGTGCCGTAATATCAACATTTTTCATCTCACTTATGTATTATTGTTCTCATAATCGGAAAAATCTGATCAAGGTTTGAAACAGGTTTACGACGATGCATGAGATAAAGAAGATATACATAATTACACAAAATGATATCTAAAAACCTTTAAGCTGAGCACTCAAATTCGATCCCTTTTTCTTTAAAAAGGAGGAAGGAAGGAAAGAAAGTAAGGAAAAGGTTAAATGAAGCAAGGAAGTAAGGAGGAAAAACGAAAGGAAGGAAAGGAAGGAATGAAGGAAGGAAAAAGGATGGAACGAAGGAAAGAAGAAAGGAAGGAAGATAGGAAGGAAGGAGAGAGTACTTCCTTACTGTTTAAAAAAATGTGCTTCACTCATGACACCTGCAACTTTCTGTAGTCACAGGGTCACCCAACTCTCCTTTAGATGCTTTGCTTTGCTTCGGCGACATTCTGGCCTAGAGCTATTATGAAAGATCTAATTATCTTACTTAAGTTTAAAGCATATTCAAACCCAAAATAAAAAAAAAAAGAATTTATGAAATGCAGTGTTGCATTGTGCTAGGATCTTGGACACGACTGTTATAATATGATATCCCTAGATTTCGATTCTGCTCCATTTTCAGCATTATTATTTTAAGGACGGACTGTAATCTTCAATTCATGGAAACGCCCACAAATAAAAGGTCTGACTCTCCAAAAATGCCCTCTCTCCTCTAAAATTGGCCCTCTGCTACTACAAGCCACGACTTTGTGTGGCTGATTAAATTATCCTAAGGACAAAATACTAAGATAAAATGTAAAATCATTTCACTAAATTACTGTATTTGAAGTTAAATGGCTACATGACTACTTTTTTAAACAGTATTTTAACAATTTCTGCTGACTCTGTTTGTCTTCTTGTGTTACTTTCTTATTTCTTTACTGAACAGTTTTATTATTTTAAGGTTGGTGAATTTAAGTTTTAAGAATTTTGTTGAAGGCTTTGATTTCATTTTTTGGTTTTTAAGTATTTTGTTGTAAAACACTTAGAGCTCTAGAATAAGTGCTATAGAAATGTAACTTAATAATAATAAATAATACATCTAAGTCTCGGGAGCTCGGCTAGAAAAGTTTCATAAGAAAAAAAATTAACATTAGAACTGGTTGTGAAAGGTATCATTCCCATAAGATGTCATTCCAATAAGATGGCATACGCAGCTAACCCAATGGAAAAAAAAGTTAACAGAAATTACGAGAGAGAAAGTTCAGTCAGGGAGCTGTAAGAGCTCTCTGGTTCAGTGAAGCTTACCATAAACACTTGGACTACCTGGATGTGGGCACCGCTCTTTCCAAACCAAAAAGGAATAATCCGTATTTTCCTTAACCCTTTATAAGTGTCTGATATTTATGTAACAGTTTATTACAGGAACTATCAGAGGCTTTGACGTGTATATGATTTAATCCAGTAAACAGCTCTTCCAGTCCATCTGCCTTTTCTCACGATAAAATGTTGACAAATAAAATGATTAAGCCTTACAATTTCAAGATAAAAATCTCTGGACAAAGTGAGATACGATGGACACAGAAGGACTTTTACCCACTGATTCATTCATCACGAGTCGTGTAAAACGATGGTGCAACGAGTTACTTACCAGTAGCGTAACGAAAGGGGGTGGCAGGGGGCGGTTCCCCCCACTTGTTGGCCAGGGATGGTCTGTCGGTACATTTGCTGATCTTGTCGGTACATCCACAGGCATGGCTCTTTATCAGGTCCGTAGGCAGTAAGTTCGGTAACAATTCTTTCTATAACTTCAAAAAGTTTTCGTACTCTACGCGCGCTTTCATCCTCAGTTCTACCTAGCTGTAACGCCTGCCATTTCCAACTTACTGGATTTATTCAACGTTTAAGGCTCCACAAATATTGTAGTCGTGATTCAATAGAAACACGAAAATGAAACGATGCGAAATTCTAACCTCTTTTTCCTATCTTTTGAAAGAGATTCTTCAACCTGACCATAGTGGCAAATATATGTTGTAAGGAAAGAGATTTTTTAGTTTCGTCTGGGAGCCTTAATGTGTCATATGAAAAATGTACACCCGAAGAAGACCATGCAGTCGTACCATCAAATTTCTTGGTTTGCTCTTAAGAAGGGCAGATTTTTAATAAAAGCCCAAACTTTTTCAACTTTTGTTATTGAAAACAAAAATATGAAATCTTTTGCAATATATTCCCAATTTTTTCGGGGTGCTTCGCGCGCCTTATATTTTGCGATCGGCATCATTTCGACAACCTATTGCTTCCGTCTGGGTTTAGAGTAGCTGGCCCCTAGTCAGGGCGCTTGACCCCATGTCGGTGAATCCAAGTATCATCCATGGCTGAGCCTGCATGCAGTTTTTCCTTTGGGCAATGAAGTATACCCCAAAATATTGAAACGTTTGGCACCATTTTGCATCTGGCCCTCCTTCTCTTAGACTCCTCACCAGGATAAGAGAAAATTTTTAGGCCAGATATCCCCCACTTCCAAAATCAAATCGACACCCAGGTTATTGGTATTTTGCAGTTTTATGACTACGAAGGTAAGGGAAAATAATGCAAGATTTGGGTGGAGGGGGGGGGAGGGTTCACGAGTGCGTGGTGACTTGTAAGTGATAACCCTTTGACAAAATGTCGGTACATTCGCTATATGCTGTCGGTACATTTACCTTATTTTCATCCCTGCCCCTCCACTTCTATCACCCCACTTACGCTACTATTACTTACAGGTTATGGTAAGCAAACTTGAGGAACATCAAACTTAAAGGGGCTCATTGAGTTAATATCGATTATTTTGTGACGAGTTTCAAGAATATCATTGCATGGCAATGTTTCTGATTAGCCTCATTACTCATGTATCACTTCCTATACTTACCGAAAATGTGAGAAGATGTGGTTTTTAGTGGATAGGGGTTGCATATGAATAACACCTAATTGTAAAAATGTCTGGTCACGAATTTATAATAAATAATTGTTATCATTAATTACCATATTATTGCCATGTCGGTTGTGTGTCAGATGTGCAGAATCTCTTAGTTTGACCATTTGCCATCAAGATGTGAGTATTTTCAGCAGGTGTGAAAAAAAAATCATGAATTTTGTGAACCAACTCAATAAGCCCTTTTAAACAAAAAAAGACAGGAGTTTGTTTGAGAGAACGGACAGGGGCGAAGCGAAGGTGTAATCTTTGGGGGGGGGGGTGTAGAGATCATATTTTGCCGACAGATCTGGTGATGCGTAAAACGAGC
>WURT03649226.1:0-10345 GCA_009936505.3 Holothuria glaberrima | reverse complement strand
GGCATTGCTTCATAAATGAAGCAGAATGTTGCTCAAACAAAATCTGATAATTAATTTGTGCACAAGTTATCATTTTACAGAAATTCTTCAGTTCAATTGTACCAAAAAGTAATCATTACAAATTCTGAAGTTAAGCACAGTTACAGTATTACATGTCACTCCTGCCTCTCCTTAAACCTAATTTACACTCTCCCAGTCAAAATGTGGCATTGCAGAATTATTATGGCTAAATTACTGCTCAGTATTAATTTAATTTTACCAGTGTAGTTGAAAAAGTTTCGTGTTATTTAAACTTTTATTTGTAAAGATCCGAAAATTACTAGACAGTGAATTTCCCTTTTTCATGTAAGGTAAAAGCCTCTGAATTTGAAGAAAATGTTGTAAATTAGGCCAAAGTTAGAGAACTTGATTTGTATTTAAAAGAAAGTGATCAATCTTTTACATTTAGTCCTGTGTGCCAACCTATCCAGCATATGAAAACATTGTTAAATTGAAGCAGAACCATTATCCAGAAATTCTTGAAAATTCATCAAGGATTTCTCAGTGGAAGGGAAACATTGGGAATTTTGTTTTTATGAGCAGCTACTGTAAGAATGCTTTCAGTATGGAGGGAAAATCCCAGTATGGTCAGGTCACTTTGAAAAACAGCAATGTACTGTATGAGTAATGATAACACAGCACTTTGGGAGAGTTAGAAATTGGAATTTAGCTTCTTGGTGTCACACGTAAATAAACAATACAGTGGGCTGATAAATTGAATTAAGCTGGCAGTCAAGAAAAAAAAAAAATTACAAAACATCAAATTACAGATTGGGCACTTCAATTGTTTTGAATCTTCAGAAAAAATCTCCTGATATCATCCAGACAGTTCTAAACATTTAGCATGTCCTAGATAAAGGCAAGAAGGATACTGTGGGCCTATCAAATGGCCAGACAGTTTCACAAATTCAGAGCCAAACTAGATTTCTTTTAAGAAAAGAAGGAGTAGGGAGGGATAGCTCTGGTTAAGGAAATTCTAGTTGTTATAATTTTCATTTGAGCAAAATTACCACTGTCCTGCCCTGTACTGCATTGTATTGTACAGTAAACCATAATACACATTAATGTCAGTTAGCACAGCTGCTGGTAGTGCTGTTCAACTAACATTTTGAATAAATGTATTAATTTTGAGTAAATTTCTTAAGCTAAAACTTCCACACAAAATTGCATGAAAGTGTATTGGCCACAGTTCCCCTTCTCCCAAGGCCTCAAGTCCTCAAACTGGTGTTGTTATTAAAGAAGGAATTTGCAAAGGAACAGAAAAAAGACTTTGACAAGTCAAACTACTATGAGTAAACCATGATGGTAATCTTCAGTGAAGGGTGATTAATACACAGTGTACTTTCTTCAAGAAGTCTCTTTCAGTCGTAGGTTAATGCAGGAAACAGTTTGCTGGCAGTGATTAGAACCAAGGCAGAGATTCTCACAATCTTCTTACTTTAATTAGGTTATGTTTACAGTTACGTTGTATCTCCAAGTTGGCCTAGGTTTAAGTATAAAAGGAAAAGATGTAAGCCTGTGAGTTTATGGTCCAGTTCTCCTTTCTTTACCACAGAGCACATTGCAGAAAATGTATACTCTCTCAGTTTTGTATTAGGGGCAGTCAAAAGTAAATTTCCATTAAACAGAACGTTTCTAGGGCAAGCTGGGAGGGGGGATGCCACTGACCCAGTCGTAGGAGCTATCAATTTCCAAGTGGTAGCCCCTAGCAAGTTGTACTATTTTACATACAATATCATATAATTATCTACACTGTCATGAATTTTCACTTCTTATGCAGTACTTTGTCTTGCATCTTTTACATGGGTTTGTGCATCAAATCTATTGTTAGTAACTTAGTATGTCATAACAATGGTGATGAGTATCAAGTTGTGAACTGTAGATAAATGAAAGGGGGTGCGGACTTTGCTCAGTTAAGGGAATAAACAGGAAAATAACAAAATTATTCCTATAGGATGACAAATATGAAAGAAACTGTCAGAATGTCTGAATACAATGTAACAAATTGCAGGGCGTTGAGAGTTGATGCTAGAGAAGTTAAGTATGTTTGTCCAATGTTTTGATTAAGGGAGAGTTGTGGATTATTTGTGAGTAAACTACTCTCGACCTGTATTAAGTTCTAGTTAAGACAAGGACAGTGTTACCTTGTTTCTTGGAGAAGTGTCTCATGGTTGGTTAGAATTAGCCTGTTGCTTAATCTTTGTCCTCATGACTGTATACTTAATCTTTTAGAGAACCGTATTGAAGCTGTCCAAAAGGATTTAATTGGCCAGTCCTGAAACTGTATGTCAATGAGAATGTTTTTAACATCTCAAAGTTTAGTTTTGAAGAGATCCTGAGTAAGGGGAGTATTTCTTTTAACAATGTGTCTGTATTTGTCGTGCTTAATTTGTTTTGCTGCCATTATGGTCCTGTATGTGTTATTTGAGAATTACTGGTCTGGGAGAGCAGCTTATAATCTTAGTCGGAGCATTGTGCACAGGAAAAGGGAACCAGACATCATTGCTCATGGAGTGCTGTTTAGTTCCAACATTGTGGAGCCCAAATTAAAGATGTCTATACCATTAATGATCAGGGCGTCATTGTAAGTCTGTCCTCTCTGCTTGAGGAAGGAAGTTGATCCATTTTTTGTCTAATGAATATACTTAGAGATGTTATTCATGGTACATCTAATGAGAAGTAAACAGTCTTTAATCAGTTTGATCATCTCACTAAACATGTATCCTCCCATGGCATTGCTTGTCATTGGCTTAGATATTCCATTACTTAGACAGCTTTGTCCAGCAGTTACTGTAACGATTTGACCAAATCCCAAACACATAGAATGATAGAAAGGTACCACATATTTTTTCTTCACATATTTTTTCTTGAGGGGGAGGGGATCCCCGACAGAGGGTTCCCTAGACGGAACATATGCTTGGCCAAAAACCTACTAAAGATTATTGCTAGGGTTAGTGTTAGGAGAAGATGTAGGGTTAGGATTATGACTATTACTGTACATTAGGAGTACAGTGAGGGTCAGGACCAGTGTTAGACTGAAGATCATTCTCATGAAGCTTTGGTGTAGTTGGACATTCTTGTGGTCCCTGCTCATTAACTGAAGAAACAAAAGCAAATATAGCTTTCAGTCTAAAATTGTTTTGTCTTTTGAGAAAAGTAACAATGTAAACTTTTGCAAAATTCAGATACTATATGAATTTTGATAATAGTTGTTTGATATTAAGTTTTTTACATGTCAGTCAATATTAGTAGTATGTTTAATGTGGGCTTGACGACTGTCAGTAGCATACTATAGACAGACTGGCATTTAGGATAGGAACAATGGTCATAGTTACATTTTTGGTTGGGAGGGGGAGGTGGAATGGGAGTTGAAATTAGCTGTGGAAATGTTATACACACAGTTGCACTCTAATATGTAATCTAATTTTAGGGCAGCAGGGGAGAGGGTAAGACCTCTGATAGGGAGGGGGGCCTTCCTGCCTTCTCCCCTCTGGCATTTCCCTGGAGGCTGTTTTGTCTCTTAGCCCAGGTCCAAGTTGATTTTAGAAGCACTTAAATGGAAACTGCAATTACCATAATTTGTACACAGGACGGTATCCTAATTCTGTTTCAAGTCATGTGATGGTATTTTTTGTACAGAATGGTTCAATTCATGCAGAGTAACTAGATTTAATTTACCCTTAATATGAACTCTGTTTGTGTAATCATGAAAGACATTTGGAAAGAAAATATTAAGAGGAAATTTGTAAGATTGAGCTGGTGATGTTTCAAAATAAATATTGTATGGAATGACTGCATATTTTGTCCTAAACATATTTATTTGAAGCTTCTGTAGTGTGATTTTCTTGTCAAAACTGCTGACAGTAGTACATGGAAGGATACACCCATCAATAAAAAAATTACCCTGAATAAAATAGTACAGTATCATAATTAAAATGATGAATTATAAACAAAGAAATGAATAGGTGAGTACTTCAAACATGTTTTTAGTTTCTTGTGCAGGTACTGTAGAAGGTGTGTTATTATAAAATTGTAAAACTGAGTGGGAGTTTATTGAACAGAGAATGAAAGTTACTTTAGTTTGATTATATCACTGAAGTACTTTTCACATTTGTGAGGTACTGAGAGATTGCTAATGTTTAAGTAGTCTTGTTGATAGTCTTAGGTGTGTCAATGAAGCAATCTCTTCAACAACATCAATACAATACTGAAACTGTACAGGAAATTCCCACACTTGTATGTTTACATCATGTATAATACAGTATTTACACACATGAAGTAAACAATAATAATAAAGCCATAAATTCCATTGCTTGTGATTCATTACAAATAGTTTCATTTGATTGGCTGTTTTATGCTTAGGTACAGTGAAGACTTGCTAGTCACTTGTCCAACAAAAATAGCTAAAAATTTATAACTGATCTTCTGCTGGGAATGGGATTTGAAATCACTATTACATTTTCTAGGTAAGGTAGTAAAGTAACTGGTTTTAACCAGGAACGATTGACTTTTGTGTTGTAATAACTACCAGCTTCAGTTGTTCTTCCGGAGTACCAGGTGTTTTGTCAGCCGTGTTCCATACTGAGGTACAGTCCCAATGGAAACAATCAAATTTCATTTGACTGCGGTACATGCAGTATGTATATGTGAAAGGTTGGTCCACTTTTATACAACTACATAGTTGGAGATTAAAATCAGCTGTAGCACATTTCTTTGCAGGCCAGCATAGTATGTGATCTGCCATGGTGCCTCACATATTGTATGTATGCATTTCAACAAAAAGATATCAGGATAACGGAAAAGACAGAACACTAGAAAAACAATTGTTTCTCAAACTAGTGCCCAGGAAAAGAGAGGATGCTCTTTGAATTTCTGTTTGTATAAGTTCCTGTTGATCACTACAGCTTATAACTGTGTGGGACGCAGCTATAAAAATACACCAAATATGCTGAAAAAGGATGTGGCAAACATTTGTCAATTAGTATTTGGTATTCTCTTGGTTAAGTGCATGCTGTTGTTGTAGAAGCTTCAAAAGGAATAAACAGTTGTACTGGAGGTCGATGGTAAGGTCATGTTTGTTGTGGATATTGATTGGTCACTATGTATGGTTTAATTTTCCTTTGCACAGGGCATATACCAACTTGAAGATGGAGCACTCTTTGAGGGCTGTCTCTGAGAGTGGTAGTGATCTTGATTCAGAGCTGATTGCTGTAAGCGCAGCCAGTTCCCGTAGCAGTTCACCAGCTTTATTAAAGGTATTACTTCATTTCTCAGATTTGTTTTCAGAGAAAGAAATAGTTATTCTCCCCTGCAGTTAAATGTTTATTGAACTAGTGCATGTAAGAAAATAAACAACAGGAATAGTCATGCCACTGCTTAAGAACAAACTAGGTATTAACACCAGTTGCTTCATTGACATAAGAACACAAGCCCACAAAGTAAATATAGTTAATAATATAACTAACACAAACAAATTATGTAAAGCTAAAGAAAAATGGTGAGAGGAGCAATTGTGAATATTTAGAAATGTTTAGCATCTTGGTAAGACCTCTGAGTAAATTCTTTGTATCTGTGCTTATGAATTAAAATATAACGTTGAGTGACTAACCAACTAATCAATTTAGATCAAATTTGGTTTTGTTTGAAAAGCCAGTCCAGATAGGAAAACCATAGAGTGCTCTCGGATGAGAAACCCATCTTACTTTGACCTGGCTGGGGATTGAACCCTGAATCTCCTGGTTGCCAAGCTGTATCGCTTCACATGTCACCGCCTTTATTCCATTTGGTCACAGCACCAGTTTATCCACTCGACCACAGCATCAGTGGCTGAGTCTTTCTGGCTTGAAGTCTATCTTGATTCTTGATTGTAAATGTATCAAGGTGATAAAGAAATAGTAGGTCCTAAATATACAGTACCTCCAGTTGGTTTCTTTCTGGCCACCTGTATATCAGGACCACATTGTGATAGATCATTTCCTACAATGTTAATAATGACCTCATTCCCATATCCATTACTCAAGGGGATGGTGAAAAGTTTAATACCCGAGGATTATGGTAGTCTGATTTTGAACTAGGTATTCTTTCAATTTTATTTTATTAACACTGAAAGAATCTAGAACAGGAGGAAAATGTAGTGCATAAGGATGTTATATGTGATAAACCAATCACTGTTTTGGTGGGTCATGTGATGATAGTCACATGATTGTTGCTGTGTGTACTTTCTCAAAATTAGGCTAACTCTGTCATCTCAACTAATTAAAAAGATTACCTTTAATTTCATCAATTTTCCACATGATTCTAAAAATTACAAACTGATGGCAAACCTTTATCATACTGGAATTGAGAATTCTCCTAGTATCCTTGTGATAAGTTGTCAACTGTCGTTAAAGACAAGAATATCTCTTCATGATTGGTTGTGAACATGCATGACCCAATTCAGCATTCTTTGAGGTGGATTAAGCCGACAAAACCATGAGTGTGCAAAATCTATTTTGCTCCTTCTTACCTCACCTATTACCTCTGTGTGGGACTAATGAAACAAGGGTGAGTTAGGGTAGTCTGCTTAGGAGTATAGTATAGCGCCATCTAGTTGGGAAAACTCATTGCCAGCAATCATTCCGCAGTAGATGTACTGTCCAGTAGTAGTAATAGATAAGGTAAGTGGGGCTTATAAATTCACAGAACAGGTAGGTTTTGGGTAAATGCCCAAAGTGCCCTTCACAAAGTCCTTCTCTATAAGAAGCTTTAAAAGGAATTTTGCTCTTCTATGTCATGCACATACCTTCTGACATACTACAGTCATAAATTTTGGTAAAGTGTTTGACATGCAATATCCTCCAGTCCAAAGTATAAGATCTTTGCTGTCTCTGTTGTGTCCCCATCTGGAATCTGTCACATTCATTTTGCAATTGGCATTCATTTTGCAATTGCAAATTGATCACAACGTGAAGTTTTTCAGGGGACTTCATATTTTTGCTACTTTGAACTTGCATTGTTTGCATACTATTTGATGTTGCTTTAAGAACTTTGTAGTGATATTGTGATTAATGATGGTTTTGCTCCATATATGCATGCAATAGTTGCTTTCATTAAAGAACAAATTAGTTCGTTACCAATAATAATATTGCCTGGTTTCTCTGTACAGGTTGGATACATACCACAGTTTGGAAGTAACTATGCAAATGCATCCACAGTCGCAAGTTCCTATCCACTGAATGGACTAATGAGCAATGGTAAGCAATACCAGTTATTCATGTAGTGTAATAAAGGCAAAGGAAGATCTGTGAGTGAATCTACTTGTTTTTATGTACTCTTTTTTTATCATGTTTGAAGCAGGGGTTTGCAAACTCTCTAGATGATAGTCCCTATACTTGCACATAGTATGGGCTATTTGCAGCCCAGCCCCCCCCCCCCTTTACTTCATATACCATTCATCATACTCCTTCCCTCAATGATTACATGACATTGGCAGGACTAGTTTCTGGATCTTTCTAGAATGTGTTTATAGCTATTCTTGAATGTTTACAGGTATTTCTTATGTCCATAATAAAGTACCCATCAATTTACTCAAATTGCATTTTTGGTACAGCTAGCCTAATGATGTTTACCATGCCAACAGGGATTATAGTTTGTTTCAACCTGTCTGGAGTCAGCTACTATAACATACTGCTTTTGAATACTTTGTAAAATTAACAGACTCATTCACGAGTTTTGAGCTTGAAATTACTGCCCACTAGTTTCCCTTACAGGATAATAAATCTTCAGTCATCACATATGCATATGAATGAACTGTAGGAAGTTTCCTACCAAATGCTAGTGTAGAGGCTTGAAATATTTCTGTAACATCATGTGATGCTATTGTTTTGGTTTCCATCTGTCTTCAGGAGCCGCAACAGAAAGCAAGAGTTTAGCCATCCCAAGTCCCTCCCCCAGTGGGAAACGTACTCCATCTAGTTTATTTGATACCCTTGATCAAACGGTAAGAACAACATTATGTAAGAGTGGTGTCTTTTCTCATTTCATGTACTTCAAGTGGTGTAAATTAAATGCCTTACAAAAGGGAATGCAAAGATGAATCGAATGAATATGAAAGACAGTTTGCATGTATGAATAAAGAAGTATACTTAGTACAATTCATAAAAGGTTAGCATATCCACAGAACAGATAATGACTTCATTGAGATTAAAAGATTCTTAATGATCATACTGGATACATATTGCAGTATGGTACATCAAAGAATTCCTGTACAACTGAATTCTGTTAGGTTGGTAAGATGCTTGAATGTGGAGCATTAGAATTGCTAGATTTAGGTGAACTAATGATTAACGGTCTATACTTTTTGAATAGCTGTCTTGAAGTCAGTCTGCATTTCAAAGATCCTCATTGTTTGGTGAATATTCTACAAGAACTTACCAATCAGTTTTGTCCAGGGGTGTAGACAGATAGTGGTGGGTGTTGGCATATACCCTAGTTTCCGTGTGAAGAGTGGCACCTCTGAGTAGTTATTTAAGGTGGTATACTTTTAAAGTCATTACAAAAGTGCATGTTTTATGTTGTTGAGATGGGCATAATTTCAGCACTTGCCAAAGGCACCATTTTCCCAGCTATTCTGTGACCATAACTTTACTCCATTCAGGGTGGAAAAAATGTTACTTCTGAGAAAAGAAGTCAATTTTCTGCAGTATAGTATGCATTTTCATGTACAAAAAAGGTAAATTTCCCTACAATTGCCAAAGTTTCCCTCCCAATACCCATTTTCCCCTGGAAGGAGCCTCCCAACTTTTTCCACCCATAATTTTATACTTGTACAGTAATATCTTTGAAGTCCTGTGCATAGTCTGTAATATTGAAATGCATTTGTTTTTGTTTTCAGTTTTAGCCGTACCACTCATTTAAATTTTCCATTGTATGTACATATTCATCAGAACATTTGTTCTTCACAGTTACATATTATGTTGTTTTCTCTTGTATTTAAATTTAAATTTCTTGCTTCTATTCCCTTAATGCTACACAATGGATATCCTTGTAGCCTACAAGCAAAGTGCAGACAGCTATAAAAGAAATAACTTGTCAGGATGCTGCTGCTCCGGTAGCAACACCAAAGGTATCATAACACTGACATGCACCCTTTCCTTCTAACCTGCAAGTTTGTATTTTGCTATAGCCATCAATATTCTGACTGTTTGAATAACTTTTCCCCCAAACCTCAAGTTTTGTTTAAGTGTTTGTTGAAAATTTAAATCAGAATTCTGAAGTGTTCATGTTGATGAATATTTTGTGTCTCCAAGGCAGGTGTGACTTTTTCATCTAGTTGAATGAGATTGACTGTTCTTCCAGTGGATAGAATATTTAAAGCTTACCACAGCTGTGCTTTGATATCACCAGTCATGTCTTGACTTCTTTGTTTAAGTGTCAGATTACAAACAATCTTTCGTTCTTCTTAAATCTTTGTTTGTGTGATAACCTCTTTACTTTTCTTTGTCTTATTTCTTCTTGGAAACACGACTTTCACTTTCAGGCATATTCTTTGGAAGGGTGTAATTGGTTGTCTGCTTTGTCAGCTTTTTTGTAATTTTTCAGAGAATTTCTGGCATTTTACAATTTCACAGGTCAAGTTTCAGTACTTATACAGAGCATTTGTGATGATATTGCTTCAGAATCTGCAGAAAAAGTTAACAAAGTGAAATACATTTTTCAATGGTCCTTTTTGTTTCTGATTTTTTCATGTCAGGAACATTTGTATGCCTTCGTAGCAGAAATGTTCTTAAGTATAAATACCATCATATCATGCAAATAATCTGCACACAGTTGAACTTTTAAACCCGAGTCCACTCAAGAGTTGAGATAAGAAGATACACTACTTTTCTTTTCAATAAAACTCATTCTTCAATCATTGTTCATTTGTTCTGTTAGGGTGTCAGGGTTTTCAAACCTTGGAATACTCGTGGAATTTCTCTTTTTTTTTTCTATCTAGGCCTGGATGTCATTTTTTGATTCCTTGCCGAAGGCAGGCAAGGAATCTATGCGATGGTGATGTCGTGTGTGTGTGCGTGTATGTGTGTGTATGTGTGCGTGTGTGTATGTATGTTTGTGACACTTAGCTTGTAATCGCGATATCTCAAGATAGCAATGACCGATAGTTTTCATATTTGGTATGTAGATTTGTCATGTCAAGAAGAAGAACTCTATTGTTTTTGGCAGAGGTCAAAGGTCATTCGAGGTCACTAGAGGTCAAAGTCCAAAAACCTTGTAATTGCGATATCTCAAGATAGGAATGACCGACACTTTTCATATTTGGTATGTAGAT